>JAKUCM010001743.1:0-105569 GCA_023374145.1 Lepidium sativum
GAGTCTGCAGAACCCAGACTAGAGACTGCTGATGACAACCTAACTCTAGAACTTAATTCTAAATGACAATCATACACATGGACGATTACGGATGAGTTCAAATGCACATTAGACTAAATGCAGAATGCAACTGGTATCAAGTCTAAGCCTACCCATTACTACATAGCTCGCCCAGACTACCAAGAACAAATAAATACAAGTAAAGGGCGTACCTGAAAGCATTGCTGAAATTGAGAGAATCTCGTTAGAGCAGTTGAATTCAGGACTGACTATGAGCATCTTTGCCATCTGTGGATCCAAGGGGAACTCACTCATTATCTCACCTGTCTTTGTCAAGTTACCTTCATCATCCAGGGCTCCCAAATAATTCAAAACCTCTAAGGCTCGCATCAGAGTTTCAGGAGCAGGGGGATCCATAAAATCGAAGTGCACCAAGTCATCAATACCCAGTTTTTTCAAGGTCAGGACTGTGTTTGCCAGGTTTGACCTCAATATTTCAGGATATGTTTGCGGCTGCAAGTCATTATTGAAACTCTTCTCTGTATAAAGCCTGAAGCATTTTCCAGGCCGTGTTCTACCAGCACGACCTGATCTCTGGTGAGCACTTGCCTTTGAAATTGGGGACACCAACAGAGACTCCACGCGGATTCGTGGGTTGTAGACTTTTTGCTTAGCAAAACCAGGGTCGATGACGTAGACAATCCCATCTATAGTTAAAGAAGTCTCAGCAATGTTGGTTGAGACAACAATCTTTCTTCCAGGAGGACCGCCTTCTGTTACTGGTTCTGGAGCAGGATCAAATATCTTCTGCTGCATCGCAGGTGGAAGAGTAGAATAAAGTGGAACAGCTTTAATAGGCCCCACTTGATCCCCAAGATTACTGACTTCTTTATTGATTTTGCGGCATGCATCTTCGATTTCCTCCTCTCCAGTTAAGAAAACAAGAATATCACCAGGAGGCTCACACATGTGAATTTGGACAACAGTCCTAATAGCAGCTTCGAGATAGTCCCTCTCAGGCTCCTGAGTGTAAAAGATCTCAACTGGATGAAGCCTACCAGGAACTTTCATCAGAGGAGCACCGCTAAAGTATTCCTGAAACTTTTCAGCTTCTAGAGTTGCACTCATCACAACTAACTTAAGATCGGGTCTATTTCTTAATACTTCTTTCAAAAGACCAAACAGCACATCTGTGGATAGAGTTCTTTCATGGGCCTCATCGAGAATAATCACTCTGTATCTCTCTAAAAGCGGGTCCGCCATTGCTTCTCTCAGCAGCATACCATCAGTCAAGTACCTGGTCATGGTGAGTGAAACATGATTAGCTCCATGTCCACAATTACCTAGATAAAGACGTAAAATTTAAAGATGTAAAGCTAAGAGAGACAATGCTTACTTAAGTACTGTTCTGGAGCTACTACAATCCTCGAAACGGATGCTGTAACCAACTTCTTCCCCAATACTCACATCCATCTCTTCAGCAACACGACGGGACACTGACATGGCTGCAACTCTACGAGGCTGTGTGCATCCAACCAACACTTCCTACGCTTATCCGAGGTTTCAGCATCCACGGCATCTATAACAAACTGGGGAATCTGCATAATAAACCAAATTTACTATTACCCTTTCATACTGTAGACAATAACCATTATCTCCAATAAAATAAACCTTAACCCTCCTTCAGATATTATCATTGCAAAGCATTACATAAATGATCAAATTCCAAGAATCAGAAAAAAGAAAAGAAAAGATGAGAACTTTACCTGTGTGGTTTTACCACTGCCGGTCTCACCGACCAGAATTAGGGTTTGATTGCTATTCAGCGTTCGGAGAAATTCCTCTTTCTGCTGCCACACAGGTAGAGTTCTCCGTTTCTCTAGTATCTCATAATATCTCGGCGAATACGGCTTTCCATTCCATTTATTTATCAGACTGTTGACTCCCCCGTCGGAAAGACCATTGATTCTGGCGTTCTTCGCTGGCTCTTCCATGACATCGAACAAACTTACTTTCCTCTTTCTCTCTGTACCCATTACAAAAGACGCTTAAGAACGAACCACGGTCGCAAGTGAGAAGAAACGAGCCCCTTAGCAAGAGGCAAAAGCAGAACGATGAATGAAAAATTGAAAGCTAGGGTTCTGCAGCTTGATTTAGGAGAAAAGCGAGGCGGCGAAATTTTTAGAGAATTTATAATTCGACCCCAAAATTTTAGGAAGAAAAAGGAACCAAGAATACGTTATGTGGACTATTAATGGGCTTATAATAAAATAAAATTTATAAGCCCTGGCCCATACCAACACAAGATACTTAAAATCAGGCCGGCCCAAGAGACATTTGTATTGTCTTAACGTTAAGCATTACCAACATCAACAAGCTCTAAAACAATATTTTGTTTAAACAACATGGCTATTGGCTACACAAAAACCATTTTAATAAGTCTTAATGGAGATGATACTTAAACTAAAACAATATTTTGTTTAAGTAAACCATGAACTATGATTACAATCAAGTTTTATCACTACTCATTAACAAGAAATCTTTAGAATGAAAACAACAAACCCAAACAAGGACCAGATAGATAGCTAGCAGTTACAAGTGCTTGTTGCAGGGGAAAAGAGACCATTCAACTTATATCCAGATACGATAATCGCTTCTCAGTACAAAACACAAACCTTGGTTGCACACTGTTTGGACTTGTTCATAGTAAACTCAGTTCCAGCAAAATCCTGAAAGTTATAGAAAGCTCTTAGGTTACACCCAATCAAAACCATAAACTCCAAGAACGAATAGCTTCAGTTAACCATAACAGCAGATAGCTTCTGTCTTCAAACAGGGGAGAAACAACTTACCAAATATGATCACAACAATGGTCTAATAACGATTGTAGGCTTTTCCAAAGTCCTCGCGTCTATGTCGTTGGAACCCACTACCGTAATTGTTGTCTTGATGCCTTGAGGAATAGTTTTTTACATGGTTTGGATATCTGCCCTCGGAATCCATTGGAACATTATTTACACCATAGGGAGGAGGATTGGGAATGTAGCCATCATCAAAGTCAGTATAAGGAAAATGTCTATAGTTACTTCCATAACTCAGACCAGAGATTTGCTGCCGTGATTCCTGGTGACGTCTTTGAGCATCCATTTGAAGAAATTCATCCCATTGTTTAGCATTCATACCCCTTAGCCCAGCCAGTTTCTTCATGTAACTTTCTCTCAGTTCCCGGATTGTCTAAAAACTCGCACAAGTTGATGTCAGAAGTTAAAGTTCCTCAAAAGGAATTGTATTTCACTATGAGATTGGGGACTAAAAGTACATTTGGACAGATCCGCTGCTATCCAATAATATCAACGACTAAAATGTAAGAAGTATGAAACTTTCATAGTAGAAACTCCTAAAATTGCCATTGCTCAGGTGACAGAATTGAATGCAGCCTATACTCGGTTTTGAATCTAAAAGGAACACATCAGTCACTAGATCTCTTACCTCTCGATGCTTGATGTTCTCCTCATCCTCTTCTTTATCGCGTTTCTTTTTCAAGTTCCATTGCATCCCTCGTATATTCCAACTCTAGTTCTTCCAACGTCTGTGAGAAAGCAGGGCGTTCAAACTGATGACTTACCTGAATGTCGCTGGAACCACCCATTCTCTCTTGATCCCATCTTTCAGACCTATAACGACTCACCTCAGACTTTTGCCTATCATACGGTTTATCCCATCCACTATAACGTGGTCGGCCTGGAGATTTCGAATGTGTAGAACGACTCCGAGCTCTGTCACTACCATAAGCTTCATAAAACGAATAATAAAGTTAACTGATTGACCACGAGACTAAATCAAAGGTTACACCTACAGAAAAATGCATGATCTCATTTCCATGAAATAAGAAGCAGACTTCGAGCAAAATTTCAGTAAATAATTTATTTACTTCAATATTGTACATAATGCTTGAACATAAAGGACTTACCTTTGGCTGCAAAATAAAGATAAGGAAAGGACATTATCGGCCAAAACAAACCCGAGACAGACCAATCAACTTCCCCAAAAACAAGTCTAAAAGAGACAATTACCAGCTCTCTAAGGATCCTATCCTGTCCCTACCTTGTGGTGATCCTCTGGAAACATTGCGCTGATTCTCCCGAACACGATTCTCTTCGCGCACACGATTATCCACAAACTTATCTTGCCTTCCAGAGTGCTCTGAGAAAGTTGATGGACCATGTGAAGGCGGGTGCGGTCTTTGAGGTTCAGAGTTTCGAGCAGGCGGTAGACCAACCAAATTTCGCCTAGGTGACCTGGATCTGCTTCTGTGTGAGGCAGAAGAAACTTTAATCTCACCATCCTCTCTAACCTTATGTACAGCATCTACACCTTTCCTCAAGATTAATCTGTCCTTGCCACTAACAATTATAAACTTCTCGTCCATTTTAATTGTGCAGCTGGTCTCCTTTTCAATCCTTTCCATAACTTTCTCAGTAAACAAAACTCTTACATTCTTGTCCCTAGCCGGTACCCTTTCAAAGAATTCTTGAGACTTCCTGTTGGCACCAAGTGTCGATGGACAGCCCTAAAATATGGAGTAAAGTGTAATGATGCAACATTCAAAAAGACACACAAATGACATATAATGTGAGGATTACCTGAGTAAAGTGACCAGACTCCCCACATATTTTACAGATCATTTCCTCTTCTTTTCTCTTCTTCCAATTCCTCTCAGTAGCTTTCGATTTAGCCTCCCAAACCTTAGCCTCTCGGCTAGTGAAATCGGTTGGTACAGAATTGGGATCGGGTAGTTGTTCTTCTTCATCACATCTTTCTTCAGACCTTTGTTTGATAGGTTTGTCTTTTTCTCGGATATTGTTGGTCACAATACTTGGTGGACCTGTATACTCCTTATAGATTTCACTAAAGTCGTCATCAAGTTCTGGGTCCGATCTAGTACTTTCCATCTGAAAATGAAAACAAAATTTTCCGTTTATTTTCCACAGAAAAGTTGATGCAATAGAGATTTGATTCATCCATAGAACTAGAAAAAATTGTGAATTTAGAAGAAAGACTTCACATTATCCATTAGACATAATACATAATGATTAAAGTGGCCATTTTCTTAGAAATAAACAAAACTTGCGGTTGTAGAACCAATCTCGCCGATTCTCACAAATATGCTCGCTCAATGCGAACAACGATCAGCGAAGAAAACCAACAAACGAGAGAAGATGAAGAGTTTGTCCTTAAAAGTTAGAATAAGGGTTTATCATACCTTGCGAGATGCGAATCAATGGCGACCGAATTTCTCGAAAACGAGAAGAAGACGCTGAACAAGACGATTAGCTAGGGTTCGGTATCTCTTGGAATAGAAATTAAACAGTATCCAAATTTTTTTCTTTTTCGATTTAAACCTTCAATTTCTGTAAATAACTTATATACCCTCAAACAAAACGCTGCCGTTTGAATTATGCAACAATGGATGTCAAATTGTCGTTTTATTGTTACTTGGGCCGCATAAATCTATATCCATGCTCTATAAAGGCCAGAAAAAGGCCCAAGTTGTTTTAACCACAACCCGATACAATTGGCCCATTTTTCTTTTTGCAGTTTGGAGGAAAGACCACGTGCATGGTACAATTTAGAAGATGAAATTTCGGACAAAAGGTTATGAAACCAAAACATACCATATTTAGAAAGTTTTAAAAGTGTGGTCTTTAAAAAGAGTTCGACTCAAATAGCATTTTTAATACTGCCTTCCAAACAGCCTGAAGACAGAACGAATATCAAATTTTAATATAGCATTGTTCTTCTCACAATTTAAAAAACTATCATTTATGAGAGGTTAGGTTAGAATTTGAATTTGGTCTTCGTTTTTAGGATTTAGAAGAAACTATATATATATATATATATATATATATATATATTAGTTCACACGGACTGGTATAGTAGTAATGTGTTACTCCAAGTTCCAAAAATAAAATCACATTTGTACAGAACATTAGAGGTATTTACATGGCTTCATTTACTTCATGATTAGTCGAATTATGTGGTCCGTTAATTCGTTAAACCAACTCGAAAAAAGAAAAAAAAAATTGGATTGTCCGAAATTCATGGTGCACATCATATTTCAGTTGAACCGAATTACCAATTGTCAATATATGTAAACCAAAAAGGAAACATTAAAGTTAAATAGAATATACAACATTAACACTAATTGACAAGCAAAAAATGTAATGAAATACAAATGATTAATATATTTCTTAGTTACCTAACTACTGTTGGATTTAATGAAGTCTTCATTCGTATTTATATCATCGTACTTTAGATTTTCGTATAAACTATAGTTTTATGTTATAATCGAATATATATATATATATATGTATAAGTATAATCTAATGGTTGTGTATGTTTGTAAGTTTGTGTAGTTAGGTCTAAAGATGTCTTTTAGAAGACATAACTTTTTAGTGAATGTGTGTGTTGTTTTGTAAAATATAATACTTGTTTTCTAATTAATAAGGATATGATTTTTTGGTTTATCAAAACGTGAAAAAAACACAAAACATAGAGTTATGTTTTTCTGGTTTTAACGAATAAAAACAAATTACAGAGAGAAAAGAGTTTTCGATTAACAAACTAACATTTGTCGTTGTCTGATCCTAAAGAGAAGAGAGATTAAAAGTCGAATATGGTATCAGAGCATATGAAGACAACGATGTAGCAAATCATTATATAGAGATCCATACAGTTTCTGGAAAATCAAATTGACAACAATTATAAAAACTAGAAAACTGTAGGATGTAATCGAGAATGGAATCATAGTGACTCCAAACAAGAAGCCACGCCTGCAGCAACAAGAGAAAAAGAAAACCATTTGCTTCAGGACATGATGGCTCTTCAGATTTTGCAAAATGCAGTATCATAATCGATTTTTCCTAGTTACGCTTCTGTGTCAACTTCACAGGAAGCATATAATGATCTTGATATGGAGTTTCAAGGAAGTCAACAAGTTAAAATGATTAATCTTAATTCCCTGAGAAGAGAATATGAAAATTAGAAGATGGAAGAAGGAGAAACAATCAACGAATTCACAACAAAGTTGATAAACCTGAGCAATCAATTTCAAGTACATGGAGAAGAGAAGTTCGATTACCAAGTGGTTTAAAAGGTACTTTTCTCCATACCACAGAGATTCGATAGTATCGTCGAGGTACTCGAATATAAATGAAAGATCTATCAATTCTCTCAGTAACGTAATTGATAGGAACTCTAAAAGCGCATGAAAGGTGTCTAAATCTTCGAGAAGATTTTATCAGTGAGGTGCTTTCTATGGAGAAAAGCTTGGCTCAAAAGGAGAAAACAAGTGAAGTAAAAAACGCCATGAGATGACCAACAAGTGGTGTAGCGTGTGCAAGATAAACAATCACAATGAGATTGATTGTTTCAGAAAAAAGAAAGAGAATGGTTTGCAGAGAAGTGCAACCAACGAGAGGAAGTGCTATGTTTGCTACAAACCATTGCATATAGCAAAAAATTGTCAACTTAGGAAGAATGAAATAGCACACCTAAGTCTAGAAGAATCTAATGGTGAAAGTGAAGATGAGTGTCACATGCTTTTTAGTGTTGTTGAAGATAAAGAGACTTCAAATTTAGGCTATGGATCGTGGGTAGTGGACAACTGATATACCAGTCACATGTCAAGAGATTCAAGACATTTCATCAATCTGGATCGAAGCAAGAAGATAACCATTCATATTGGGAATGGTGGTAAAATCATATCTGAAGAAAAAGGAGACATACAAGTGTCAACTAACAAAGGAGGAGATCATGTCATCAAAAACGTTCTCTATGTACCTGAATTAGCAAGGAATTGCTAAGTGATTCTCAAATGATATCAAACGGATATTGACTCATTTTTGAGGATGAAAACTGCATCATCCAAGACCCATCTGTGTTGTCAAAGTGCAAGCTATTCAAACCATTTGTGGAGAATCAATCAGAGAAAAATATAAAAGACTTAGAACTGATGGAGAAGGTGAATATCTCTCGAACGAATTCAAGAAACTATGTCAAGGGAGTAGCATACATCATGAGGTAACAACTCCTTATTCTTCACAACAAAATGATATTACTGAAATGAAAAACAGGACATTTGTAGAGATGGCAAGATCAATGCTCAAGGAGAAAAACTTACCAAATATATTTTGGACTGAAGCAATAAAAACATCAACATATCTTACAAAATCGATTGCCATCAAAGTCATTGTAGAAAGGAGTCACACCATTGGAGATATGGAGTGGAAAGGAACCAAGTGTTGAACACTTGAAATTTTTTGGATGTGTATGTTACATATACATACCGAAAGAAAAGAGGAGAAAGCTTGACACAAAAGCCAAACACGGGATCTTTATAGGCTACAACAACGAGTCAAAAGGTTATCATGTGCACTTGCTAAATGAAGAGAAAATTTAGGTATCAAGGGATGTAACTTTTTGTGAAAAGAAGACGTGGAACGATAGAAAAAACGAAGAGACATCAATTCTATCACAAGTCAAGATTAACTCACAAGAACAAAGAGGTGGAGAAAATCTAAACAATCAAATATACCAAGTAAATAACGCTGTAAATCAACTTCAAATCTCAAATACAAATCGAAACTTAAGTCAAGGAGGAGAATAATTTGCTGGTCCAAGAGGTTATCGATCCATCAATGATCTAATGGGTCAAACAAATGAAGTTGAAGAAGAGGCACTTATACATGAGGTATTTCTTATGATGGTTGAGGAACCACAAGCGTTTGAAGAAGCATTTAAAGATGATAAGTGGATATAGGCCATGAAAGAAGAGTTGTGAATGATAGAAAAGAACCAGACATGGAGTGTTGTTGCAAGACCGAATGACAAAAACATGACTAGTGTTAAGTGGATCTTCCGGTTAAAGACTAATGTAAGGGGAGATGAAATTAAACACAAAACAAGATTGGTGGCCAGAGAATTCACACAAGAGTATGGTGTGGACTATCTTGAAATGTTTACACCAGTTTCAAGGTATGGTACGATAAGAACTATTATGGCTATTGCTGTTCAAAACAGATGGAAAATTTACCAAATGGATGTGAAATCTGCATTACTAAATGGAGAGTTAAAAGAGAAGTTTACATTGAACAACCTCCATGATTCATAGAAGAAGAAAATGAAGGTAAAGTTCTTAAAATCCACAAAGCACTTTATGGTTTAAAATAGGCGCCTAGATGATAACATGATATTTCATTATCGTCAAATAAATCCTAATGCACTATCACGATCATTGTAGTACTTTAGGTGTCAATCCAAATGAGTGTGTAACTAGCAATCAAGGCGTGATAGACTACTCTAATTCAAGCCAATCAATATTTGTTTAATTATCTAACAACCTAAACTGCAATGTATAAATAAAACAACAGTAAAAGAAAACAGCGGTAAACGACTAACAGCGGAAAACAAGCAACAACGGAAAAAAGAGAATAACGGTGAACGAAGAGGGTTTGTGAGGAGATGGAGATAATGGATCAATGAATCACCTAGGTCACTAGATTGCTTAACAAAACTCAACGGAGAAGATCCCTAGACATTAAGTTCGTAAATTACTGAATCCACTCTCGTGGCAGATAGACTCAAAGAAGATATCAACAGACCCTATCATCACAGGCGTTTAACAATCTATCTGGCATAATGCATCAACCTAATCTACCCGATAAACAACTTAGATAATCAATCCCTTGAGCTAAGTGTGTAAATCTCTGAGATGGTTCGATCAAACATTTTACCAAACACCTATTGGGTGCTAAAATGTCTAGGAACGAATTTCAATTGATCAGAGAGAAATAAGCATTAACAACACCAAAACAGAAGAAACTAAAGCAATTATAACCTTAAGCAATCTAGAAGACCTAAGATCTGCACTAATCTACATCCACCTCTTCGGAAACTCTAAGTAACTACTCAGACATAAATGGTGAACCAAGCATAACAATCATATGCAATGAAGACATAATCATAAAACTTATAAATAACGGTAAAGAAAGACAATTGTAATCGTCGTTCGACGGTCAAGGTGATTACAAGGAGTATCACTGCTCCCCAAGGTTTACAACCCAAAATAATAGCAAAAACTTTGATAGCCGTCTTTTTCCCATTTAGGAGTCTATATACTCCTCTTCATAAAATCTAAAAACGGCCCAAAATAAACACAATGAAAAGTCCATCAAGAGGTCGGTGGTCTCGGCCCATATGTGAAGCGGCCCAAATCAAGTGGTTGTTAAAATTGGTGGCTTCCACTCCAGTCGAGGTTGTGTGGCGTCAGTTCAAGGTCGAGGTGGATGTGGATCACGGCCGAGGTGAACACGGCCGAGGTGATCACGGCCGAGGTGATCACGGCCGAGGTGATCACGGCCGAGGTGATCGCGGCCGAGGTGAACACGGCCGAGGTGGTCACGGTTGCCTCCTTCATGCTCCATCAGTGCATCATCCAAGTGCCGTTATTCTTCACGTCGAGATACGTCTTTGAAGTTCCTGAAAGTTCCTGGAAACAACTCCAAAATGCAAAATGTATGCGATGCGAATGCGGAAACTTTTAAGTGTGAGAAATGGGTGAGAATGGATGCTAATGGTATGAACAAGTGATGAAAAAGTAGAATGTAATGAGAAAAACTTACTAGAAACGGTTAAAATACATACATATCACTAGAGCATGATATGGTCGTATTGATGAATACTTCATCGAGCATGGATTCGAGAGAAGCATCAATGATGCATCACTCTATGTAAAAAGAGGTACAAACGAAATCTTGGTGGTTAGCTTGTATGTCGATGACATTATAATCATAAGAAGCAACTTAGACGAAATCGAAGACTTCAAGGAAAAGATGAAAAACGAGTTTAAGATGACAGATTTTGGGAACTTAGCTTCTTCCTTGGCATGGAGGTAATCCAAAACGAGAGTGGCATATTCTTATCACAAGAAAATTATGCCAAGAAGCTTCTGAAGAAGTTTGGAATACAAGACTGCAAGGTGTCATCAACACCTTTAACGCCTAATGGCAAAAAGAAAGAAGTCTTAAAGGAGAAACTTGAAGATGTTACAAATTATAGGAGCATGATCGGAGGTTTTCTATATCTTTGTGCTTTACGACCAAACATTATCTATGCAACTTCATATTTGTCTCGTTACATGTCTACTCAAACGATGCAACATTACCAAGAAGCAAAATGAGTGATAAGGTATGTTAAATGGACTTTAAACTATGGCATTCAATTCAAGCAAGTCGAAGAACTAGAATTGGTAGGATTATCCGATTGTGATTGGGGATGTTCAGTTGAAGACAGGAAGAGTACAAGCAGTTATGTCTTCACAATAGGATCATTGCTTGTTGTTGGAACTCAAGCAAACAAAAGACAGTGGCTTAATCAACTGTTGAGGCCGAGTACATTGCGATTTGCTCTGCAGCAAATCAAGCAATATGGCTACAATGCTTAGTGAATGAACTCAGATTTAAGACTGTAAAAGGTACTCATATTTTCTGTGATCTGCGATTGCTATTGGGAAAGAATCCAGTTCAACATCGTCGAACAAAGCATATCGACATCAAATATCACTTTGTAAGAGAAGCTGAGCAAGAAGGGAAAATCAAACTTGAGCATTGTCTAGGAGAGTTTCAAGTCGCAGACATTCTAACCAAACCTCTAGGCACATCACGGTTTGAAAGCTTAAGAGAAGAAATAGGAGTCACGATGAAACCATGATCAAGGAGGAGTGTTGGATTTGATCAAGTCTTCATTCTTAGTTATATCATCGTACTTCAGGGTTTCGTATAAACTATAGTCTTATGTTATAATCAAATGGTTTTGTATGTTTGTAAGTTTGTGTCGTTAGGTGTAAGGATGTCTTTTAGAAGACATAACCTTTTAGACAATGTATGTGTTGTTTTGTAAACTATAATACTTGTTTTCTAATTTATAAAGATATGATTTTCTGGTTTATCAAAACGTGAAAAAACACAAAACAGAGAGTTATGTTTTTCTGGTTTTAACAAAAAATAAATAAATTACGGAGTGAAGAGAATTTTCGATTACAAGAGAAAAACAAACTAATGTTTGTTGTTGTCCGATCCTAAAGAGAAGAGAGATTAAAAATCGAATAACTACTTCATTATGCAATTAAGTAATATTTTTCCTTCATCGTATTAGACGAAACAACATCTTCAAGAAGGCCATGATCATGGACTAAACCAGATCCATCCATCAGATCTCGACTTTGACACTTGATTACTACATGATCATCATCAAATCCGATTTCTTGGTTGTTAAGGTACATGGTTCCGGAGAAAAGCAGAGGTTATTGTTGTTGGATGTTGTAATCACAAAGCTGATGAAGCTGAGGAGGAAGTGTAGGGAGACCAAAGTGAGAACCAGAAGCTAAGTCATTGGATCGAAAACTGTTTCTTTTAGGCATGATGAGTAATGGACGAGGATGTGTGTGTTTGACCTTCGTAAGTAGTGATAACAGTGGTCGGATCATTGAATGATCTCTCCACTCTCTTCTTCACGGTACACCAAGATGTTGTACATCGGTAATAATTTCTTGCAAAAGACCACAAAAAAACCCATTAAATTAATAAAATTTTCATAAGGTTTAACTAAGATCATCATAAAATTAAGAGGATAAAATTGAATATATTACCTTGAGAAAGGACTATTTTTGACCGCATTTTCTCCATTTATATCCATCATCTAGATGAAGAACCTCGCTCTTCGTGATGAATGACACTTCTGGTACATTTATCTTCGTAACCTCACTATTCTTCATAAACTTAAACTTAAATCCCAAAGTTGACTTAGCATCATTAAAGGCGCATAAAGATTACAAACGAGATACAAGCTTGCCAAAGAGAAGGCTCGACAAGGATTCCAGGTTAAGCCGAAATCCCTACCAAGCTCTAAGTTTCTAAGTTAAGCTCTAAGTTAAATAGAAAATGTTAACTAACACAAAACAAACACTCAAACTCACCGCTTAGTTCTCTTATGTTTATGTTCTTCTCCATCATCTTCTTCTTGATCTTGATCTTCCTTGTTGTCTCTCCTCTTATCTTCTCCAGTCAGAGCTTCGCTTAACGAGGAGTTAGGTGTCGCCGGAAACTGAACTGTCTGTGCACGAGTGAGGGCATTAAGATGAACACCGAGTAAATCCATGAACCCTGCCACTTGCCCTAAATCGGAATATGGCATCCCTATACCCACATTCTCCATTTTATAGTAAAGAAAATGAATTAAAACAGAGATCACTAGACATCAAAATAAATGAGATATGAAGGATCTCCTTCAAGAAGAAAACGTTATGTATGTACTTCACAAGAGAAAGAGAGAATAGATTTTAGGGTTAGCTAGAAATGAGAGAGTGAGAGGAAGAGAGCAATTAAAACATGGTTTCTTTGCTAAATAGATGTTGTTTGAACTAGTGACCGGTTGATACTTTAAACGATAATGTCCATGTTGTATAACACGATGATATACGCATTCATACGTTCGATATTTGACCGTTTTAGCAGTTAACCAAGTTTATCATGTTCCCTGCGCATGAATGACATATGCACTCATTATGTATATATTCTTTGATATTCGGTGCAAACATTAGTCTCTACATTCGGAAATCGATTCAGGGCCTTTATTTTGGGCGATGATGAGCATTCAAGCATCAACAAAATTTCAAAATGGAATATACAACAGACCAGATTCAGATAAGTGGTCAACTTTTTAACCATACATAAGATTAGAAGCTTGCTCTAGCCCGTCATGTTTGAAGCTCACTTCGTGATTATTCAATGGTTGCCCAAACAAATTGGTGCAGACATTAATATAAGACTATGCACGTGGAGAAAATGCCTAGACTAAAATAAACCTTACACAATACAATTTTTGTACTAGTATATATACATAAATTTAGTAACTTTTTTCTTTTAGATGTAATCAAGTTTATTACTTGATATATTAATAAGAAAATTGGATCTGAACGAAGTAATAATGTCTCTGAACTGTAAAAAAGCGTTGTAAAGAAATAGTTATAGAGAAAAATTACTCTAACATAAATCATATTAAAAAGAAAATGGTAAAAAACAAAGACTAAATTTATCCTCGAGTGAAGTGGGACTCTAAAAATTGAAATGTGTGGATTAGAGGAGTTTCTGAATAAAATCACTCTAACAGGTAACAATGTTTATGTTATATGTAACAGAAAAGAAAAAAAAAACACATGAATAATTCATCAAAATGTCTTCTTTCTGGCAACAGCTTTTCGAGGTTCTCTCTTGACAGATGAAGTGAAGCCAGGTGATGAAATCCTAACCGTGGCTTGGTACAAGTCTTTCAACCTTTCGAAAACAATAAGCATGTCATGTATCTGAATTACTAATTATGGAAAGGTTTGTTTTCTTTTTCTTTTTTGTTAATGGGGAGGTTTGAACTAGGACCTAGTCCCTCCAAAACCCGAGACCAGCCCGTTGTTAATACGAAATTGACATAATGTAAAGCATCCCTCCCACCGGAGATCAAACTAGGAGACCATGATCTAACCCCTGCGCTTAAACTACTAGCCCACCACTCCGGTGGTTAAAAAAGGTTTGTTACAACATGGTTTTAGTTTTATATTTACCTGGGGATACTGAGGAACAAAGCGATTGCTGCTATTCCAGTAACTAGAGGTAATATAGCTGCAGGTGTTACTTCCTGAAACCGATACAAATTCAAATCAAAATGAGCAAAAAAGCAAATTAGAAAATGTTTGAAGACTGTTTTTTTTTTTTCTGTGACTATATATTTTACCTGACTCTGATGATCTGCTATGAAGCTGTATCTTAGTGGACCGATATGGATTTGAGAATTTGTTTCGAAATCAACTTCGATGATCTCTGATTGTACCTTGTGGGAGATTAAAGGTCGACTGGATTTAAGCTGCACAAGGTGTTTACCTCTAGATAAGCCTTTTACTTGGAAGAAATTGGAAAGTGGTAGTGGAAAGACATTCTCTATCTTAGATTCATCAGTGGCTGATTTGATCTCCACTACCAGATTCGAGTTCAGTTCTTCGTTTAGTTTTCCTTCGACATAACATGTTAATATGGTCGTTTCTGGTTGTTCAAAGACCAAAAAGTCGAGCCCATTGATATCTTCATAACCAACCTATATATTAAAAACAGAACTTGTCAGCTATATATTCATTATTGAAGCTACTGATTATAAGAAAGAACTATTTTGGAGAAACAGGAACAAACCTGAAGAGAAACGGACTCAGGAGATGCACGTTCAATTTGATTGTTGCCTGAACCAATTTCTTTAGACACTTTGATTACATATTTTGTCTCTGGATGTAACCCTCTCAGCCGATAGTTTCCATTAATATTACTTGTAGTTTCCTCATAGTATCCTTTGGAGTCAGAGCGAGCTTCAATTGCAACACCTTCCTGTGGCTGGCCTGATAGTAGAGCAACTCTGCCCATTGCACTGCAAAAGAATTGACAAGGCATATTGTCTCTGTAGTAAAGAATATTGAAACGAATGTAGTCTAAGACTACTATGTGTGTTAATTGTTCAAATAGTACGAGAATGGTTCAGTAAAATGGCAGTTTAGGACCAAAAATCTACACCTCCAAAATCAAAATATGTTATAGTGGAGATCTATGAGACCAATTCAATTGGTACAAGATAGTCGAGCCGTGGTGCAAATATACTTAACGAAACGAGCATAGAAAATTTAGGAGTTTGTACAATATATTCTAGAATCTACACAAGGCAACAACTTCTTTTGACATAAGTAAAAACAGGATCGCATATTGAGAAAAGGGTGTTTAAGAATAGATCAAACCTGTATGCAACACGAGTAGCCTCAAAGACAGCTTCACTAGACTCCCCAGAACCCAGTTCTATTGCCAGTGTTGAAGGTTTGAAAGAATATTCCTAAGGAAAACGATAGATTATCAGAAAAGTCATTCTCTCTTTCATCGAATTACTTTTAAGTTTTGTGAAAACCATTAAAGAATGTTCCCAGTGAAAGCTGTCGACACTCATATTTCAGATCATAGCAATTTAAAACAGTGCTTGCTAAGAATACCGAGCTGTATGGACTTAATTACCTTAAGAAGGGGACGCAAGTAGAAATTTCCAGGGAATAAGCTATCAAATACAAAGAGTCCACCAGTGCCAGATATAGAATTATTTCTGTAACCATGATCGCCACTTAATGATAACAACAGCGGAGGAGTTGATGTCTCTGCATCGTCCTTTGAGGATACACGCACGGATATCTGACCAAGCTTCTGGCAGGAGAAGGAATATGGTCCTAGTCTTTTGATATGGTACCCAGGCTGCATGTTTAAGACATAGTTAGGAACATGCTATTTCAAACCAAATGAATGCAAGTGAGAATTAAAGTGTACCTAAAAGCTTAAATTTTAGCCTAAGATTAGACTTGTAGAGAAAACCATCCTATCAAGGTCTATTAACATGCACATGAAAATTTTATCAGTATACTATACACCAACCTTTAAAGCCTCAGCGGCATATGGTATATCATCATACAAAGGCCCGGCAACAAATGAACCATCTGGTGATGTGCTTGTTTCAATAGCTACTTGACCTTTCTTTAGTGAGGAGATAAGGCTGTCTTTTGCAGCGGAAACCTTAATATCAACACCGGGAAGTGGAGGTGACACGGACCCTTCTATGTACAGACCAAGTCGACTAGTAAATGGAGAAACTGGAGCTTGACATCCATCATTTGACACTACAGCCTATTAGAACAAATATAGATTAAGCTTGATGTGCACAATAGAAAATCTTACATGGTTAGTAATACTTGTAGTTGTATTTAATACTTACATGAAGCACTTTAGGATAAAACAACATATTCTTCTCCACAATACCCCTGAAACAGAACACATTAGCTAAAGTATTAGAGAAAATTTCAATGAGCCAGCACTCTTTTGGTTATTTGATTTTGAAACAAGAATCTATCTTCTATGAACTATAATAAACTCCTGAGACATTTGACTCCAAACATTAGAAGTCTACTTCATAGTGCCCCTGGAGTCATATTGAGTACATCATACCTACGATCTCGAGGAACAAAGCTAATCTTTTCACCAAGATTTGCCCAGGTATAGTACTCATAAACGCCATGCCCATCAGATGCAAGTTTGGCAGCAATACTGTTAATAACATTTCCTTCCTTGTCTTGAATATCAATAATGAAACTCTCTGGAAATTCAGACTCAATCTTTGTTGATTTAGACTCCACATTTATTAGACCTTTGAGGAGGTACTTCTCTGCTTTCAGATGAATAGGCTACAGAAAAGAAGCATATATATGCTTTATGAAGGACATGCCAAAGAATGTGAAAAAAGAAAACATTATAAACTAAAACCTGTGGATTTGAGGCATAAATCTTTATTGAATTGCTCCCGAAGGACATGCATGACTCAGAAAGTTGAAGCTCATGCTCTCCAGGTGACTCAACACATATTTTCTGTGAACCTTTCTGTAGTTATCACAAATGAAGGGAACAATTAGTTTGGATAGAGTTAGATGTAGAAACCAAAACAGCGAGAAGAATCCAAGAATACCTTGACTTTCAAATTAGTAGGCGATCCATTAGGGTGAACAATTTTAGCATCTACCTCATGTGTGGAGATAATATTAATCCAGTAACCTTTCTGGACAAATTCAATCCTTTTGATATCCTCAGTTCCAACATTTACATCAATGACGCTACGGTCCCAGCACCAGCTGTCTTCATTAGATGTGGCATCCGTTGAAATGCTTTTGACCTACAATAATCAACCGTTACAAGCAATTAGTAAATGTATTCAGCTATTAATGTGACTTTTTCAGTCTCTCTCACAAAAGTACCCAAGAGGAAATAATGTTGAAAAGAAAGCATGCAGCACACCTCAACTCTATATTTTCCAGGCAATATGTCTGAAAACAGAAATTGACTGCTCTCGTTGGTTAAAGCAACTCTCTTCTTGTCATGATCACCAGACACTCCCACAAGCGCCACTGAGACAGACGGACCACAATTCTCCTTACAAGTAACAAAACCATGTACATTGACTTGGGCCTGCATCAACACGCAAAAAAGATTACAAAAAAAAAAAATACCCTATGTGGAAGTAAATCTCCCATCAAGCTCCAATCAATTTGAAGCTACAAAAACATTTGAAGAGAGTGGGGTCATTCAGAGAGAATCACCTGAGAAAATTCTATGTTCAACAATGGACTTTTGACAGCAACATCCACATAAGCTGGCAAAAATAGAAGCTCAGAAGCACCCTTTGGTGTAGCAGCCATAGCAGACAGCCTATATTCGCCTGGTGAAACCTGGAATATGTATGATTGCAAGAAAATAAAGTTAAAACGAATGTGTTATAAAATTAAGAAACAGAGAGCTCGTCAATTAACAGAAAAGTAAAAGCCAGAAATAACTCTCCAAAGAATCAAGGGAGTGATATAATTTAACTTTTGTATGGTGGATTTACTAGAGATACATATCTGCAATAACAAACCTCTAAACAGAAAGCTCCGGTCTCATCTGTTTGCTTCATCTGTGGTTTGACATTTGTGGGTCCATGAGTCAAAGCTACCTGTATTCAAAATATTAGAACGTTAAACATGACACATATCAGATAAGTAGAAACAGGGAAATATCAATAAAAACACGACTTTACCTTTGCTTTGTGACGAGAACCAAACGTTCGCACCATGCCACAGACATCATAAGACACAGCACTTATATCTGGAAGTGACACCATATTTGGTAAAACCTAAACAAACAAGTTTAAGTGATTACTTTATTTTGTTTAAAATCTAACGAGTGAGGTGATCCCGTATCTGGAGCAATTAATTTAGCACCCAAGAAAAAATAAGTGAGGGCTGATACCATGAACTTCTTCAATTTCTCGAACTTGTAATGCTCCTTGATTGCGTCTATTGTATACTGATTTGACGTAACCTAAGGAGTTCAACCAATATTATATTACATCACCTGCTTTTAAAACTATTGATAACAACAGCAAGAAATAAAAACTAGATTCAAATACTTAAAATGTATAAACGCCCTACTCTAGATTTTAAGACCCTCGAAATTTTCACCAAAAATTCACTAAGAGATGCTGAGTAACATACAATTTAGCAGGGTTACAACTGGAACAAGGTAAACTACCAAACTGAAAATACCAAGTATACCTGGTCAAGCTTGTAATAACCTTCCTTGTTCGTGAGAGATCTTAGACTACCATCTACTAAGATTTTAACGCCCTCAACTCCCATTGAATTACCGTCAACTACACGACCCCCAATGGAGAATCCTGTTACCTGAAGGAGCATTCAGTTCTATATTTAGTGGAAGAAACATGAAAACACAGTCCAACTATCAAAATATAGGGTAGCATAAGAGTTGGCAGTTATTCTATCTGACCTCAAACTTTTTGGGCACAGTGACATGTTGATGCTCTACAGAAACAGGCATCACAGGTGGTGATACATCAAAGACCGTATTCTCACCCTTATAATGCGGCAACAGTTCGTATTTTCCTGAGCACGAAAAACAAAGTGACCAAAAAAATACCTCAATGGAACTAAGAGCTGGGCCATGCAACCAGAATTTCAAGCGTCATTCTTAAAGCTCAACATGATCAAGAGTCATTAAACTTGCATTGAATGATACAGAATTCATTGGGCTATAAAGCTTACAGTAAAATGAATGCACAATGAATTGGTAGTGGATAATTGAACTATGATTTACCACAAGGGATGGACTTGAAACTGAAAATTCCTTCCGCATTGGATACAGCATGGCAAAGAGGCTTTCTTTCTCTAGCAGAGTCACCCAACCCTTGGGGACAATCTACCTTGGAAACATCATCTGAATGCAAATATATATGAACACCCACGATTGGATTTCCCTAAAAAGGAAACAAAATATTTTTTTATCAAACACTCAAAGTTGAGAATACTCTACAAGTGTATGACGGACACGGACCAAATCATATCATTTATCCACCAATCGCTATTTCCAATAAAAATCAATTAAAATTTTAGTCATAAAAGCAGAGGAGGGTAGTACGATTTGGATCAAAAGAAAAAGAAAGAGAGCAATAGAGGGAATACCTGAGCAGCAACAGACCCCTTGAGATCATAACCAAGAACAAAAAATATGTCACCCACCATGCCATTTGCAAATCCAAGTTCCATCTGCAGGTTAACAGAGAACTTGAACTATTAGCATGCAGAATTATAATTTTAAGCCACTTGTATGAAAACGGACAATTTAGAAAAGAAAAGAGTAGGAAAAGGTATGTGTACTCAAACACAAAAATGTTGGTCAGGAGAATTTTATACAGAAAATTCAAACAAAAAATTCAAAACCAATAAGATCTGAGACCTCAGTTGAACCGCGAATTTCAACTTGCAGCTCTGGATGGGATGCATGGATATTGTATTTTCCTGCAACCAATCAGACAGACTCATGATTTGATTATAATGCGATACCTGGAAATTAGGCACCCGACATTTGATGTCACAAATATGGGAGTTTCGACTACATACATGTGAGGCAAGAATAACAAAGCGATAAAAGAATAAGCAAAAAGAAAGCATTGATGATACTGAGACTCCTTACCTGGAATAATATTCTTGAATAAGTAGCTCCCATCTGAAGATGTGAAAACAGAAGCAATGGGATCTCCATCAGAAGATAACAATTCAACATTGACATTAGCTGGGCCTCCATTCTTAATCACACAACTCTCCCCACCAACAGCTCCAAGGACTTTACCAGATAAAGTAAAACTACAATATACAAAACAGTAAAACATGAAAATTGCAAATGAAGAAAGACGACCTGACTATCAATTCCAATAAAGAGAAGATGCAAGCTTATAAAACCAAACCCCGTGAAGCGGAAGTTAATATCCTCATTGTTGTTACAACTAGAGTCATCAACGACAACAGGGACCTGCCACACCAGAGATAATGTCATAGCTAGCTACAAGCCTGGCGTTTTGTGTAAACCGATTCTTGATGCATAGTCCTCGAAAAAAAAAAGCTGAAGAGAATTAACCTTATCTGGATTCCATGACCATCCCGCAGGTCCATTTATCTTGAGGACGAATGAGCCCTACGAGAAGAAAGTATAGAAATCAGTTGCAGCAGAAAGGAAACACCAATACACCACAAAAAAATATCTTTAACAAGCCCCGAAGACAGAAAGATAAGGTTTGATGAATACCTTGTCATATACTGGGATAAAATAGTAACCATTTGGGGCACATTGTGTACTGTCCTTTACCAATCCATCTACTGTTTGAAGCTCAACCTTGTAATTTAAGGGGGGAACAACAACAAAATTAAATCTCACTCAGAAAATGAAAGAAAAACGACGGTCAAGAGAATGAATTCTTACCGTGATATGAGAATAATCCAGTTTTCCATCGACTCCTTTCCGAGACCTGACCAAAGACGAACTCGCCTGCACGTTTAGTGATATAGCAACATTAATTATTAAATTCAGATCCGATCTTACTCCCTGTTACTTATAGGATGATAAATTTCAACGGTAAAACATCCCACGAATTGCAAGGTCTCAGATAAAGTGCACCAGTACCAAGCAGGCTAAACTACACTGAATCTACTTTAGAAGCAAACATCCTAAATATTCCAATCCAGTAATCCACCAGGAAGCAAACATCCTCAATATTCTAATCCAGTAATCGATCACGAAGTAATCAGAACGATGTATAAAACAAATCGGAAAAGAAAAAAGGAGATAAACCTCGACAAAACCACCGCAGCCTTTTATAGAATCCGCGGAAACACCGCAGACTGTAGAAATCGCAATGAGGAAGACGATCAGAGAATGACGAATCTTCGTCGTGGCTGCCATTGTTGCAGATGTGAAGCTCCAATGACGGAGCTAAATGGTTGGACTTGGGAATAGAGTTTTATTCAATGGAGTACACGGATCCAGAATATCGGACCGATTGACTCCGATCTGAAATATCGACGTTGGTTTTTATCATCGTTTAATGGGCTTATAAGCCCATTATAAGTAAAATATATGTATAGATATTATTTTAATACAACTGTCGAGATTTGCTTACCGTTTGATGAGTCAAGTGCGAGAAATGCTTTGATAAAGAATTCGCCAGTTAACTGTAAAAATCCTTGGAAAATCAAAATGCTGCAGTTCTTGATAGTAGCATGGCTTTTGATCTGGAGTACGGTGATGGTCTTGTCGCACCAGGAATTTGGCGAATGGAGTTGTGAATCAGACTCTGAGATCCAGGTCATGGCCGATTTCAGACCAGGGACTATCACTCTCGATGGTCACAGCGATGACTGGAAGGACATTGATGGCTCCGAGTTCCCGCTCCGACCTGCACTTGATCCAGACGCTGATCACGAGTATTCCGCCGGAAAGATGACGGTCAAGGTAATGTTTTGATTCGAATCAGATTTGCATTATCTTATGAGCTGCGACATTACTTGTAGATTGTATAGATTTGATGAAATTCGCGCTGAAAGTTCGGATGTTCCATGATAAATTTGGTGAGTTTTACTAGAGTAGTAGTGATGCTTAATTCAATACGACATTTAGTTTCGATTGAAAACTGGATTTTGTGGACTTTGAATTCGATTTCGTTCCAAACATTTAATGGGTGGGTCTTTCTTTGTAGGCATTACATGATGGTCGAGACATCTTCTTCATGCTGCAAATTGATGGAAATTACGCTTATAGTAAAGGGTAAGTGAGCTTTTTTTAATGCATATTCCTTTCTAGACCTCTGCAAGATCCAAGAACCGGTGATAACTGATCAGAACCATACGGTATCTGAGATCTGTAGTTACTTATTCCCAAGTTTGGTAGATGTCACTGAATCTAAAGTTTTGAGAGTATGGGCCCTGCGACGAAAAGTGATCCAATGCAAGTTTGTGTTTGATGCAAATTATTTCTATTAATATATTGCTTGATCCTTCTGCGTTACTTCTGTTCACCTGGTGATGTTTTGTGGTTAGACGATCCTGGAATTCTTGGGACTTAAAATTTAGACGTTAGCTGTCAAGCTCTGGCATGTCTCTTACTTTCTTAGATACAGAAGTGTGTCAAATTGCCTTTATGTACTGCTTCAAATAATTTTTGATTTAATCGATTCTATATAACTTTAAATTGCAAGTCTATCACTATTATAGTGAACTGCTTGCTTTCTTAAATCCAGTGAAAACAAGAAGTGTCCTTCAGTGGCTCTCATGTTCCAAGTTGGTGATCAAGCTACTTATCACAATGTAAGTGTGTCAGGTGGCTAGAGTATTTTCTTATACTTCAATTAATGTCCATGAACATATTATCTGAAACAACTGATGTCAACCTTCTGCTCCACAAGATGGGTGGTTGTAAAGAAGGAACAGACACTTGTACCAGCAAGGCTTGCAGAGGCTTTGAGGTTGATATTATGCATTTCTCCATTGGAAATGCTATTCCAGGACGCCTTTACGGTGGTAATCCAATAGACACCGGAGAAGGAAATGGAGGTAACAGGTGATTTTACACTGCAGTACAATTCAATCATATCTAGTCCGTTCATTAATTGTTTGTTTAGTGCCTTGGTTGCGTCTTTCTCATACTTTCATTTGGTGTTGTAACAATTCAGTGCAGTTCTTTATTTGTATATTAAGTGCCTTTGATGAATGCCCCTGTTTTTTTTTCATATGAACAGATTTGGTCATCTAAATGATATTTATGCGTGGAATCCACATTGTCGATACCTTGATGGTGTTGGACCCTCAGGTACTTCTCGGGTCAGATGGCATTATTTTTTTTTTTTTTAGCAAGCTTTAGTTCATGGAAGCTGAGTAATTTTGTCTCTTCACTTATTTAACTCAGATTTTCCAGGTTCTTAATCCTCTAATGTGTTTCTCTGGCTACCTAATTCTAGTTGGATGCTAGCTACTCGAGAGCTTGAAAGTGTGATCATTTTCCTGTATGAAAATTACAATAATGTGATCCTTTTGGATATTATTTTGGCAGGAAATGATTCTAGTGCCCAGAACGATTGGCATGGAGCGTGGTGGCACAGCAGCTTCACTACTCAATCAGGTCAGTTTTACATATCTTCATAATCAGTTCCATGAGTTCCCAAAACAGAGATGTGTAATTTTGCTTGTAACTGGAATGAGGTGGAATTGAGTTAATGGTCGATGTTTATAATTACCTCTTAGCCTTAGCCGTCTCCTATGGTCCCTTATCTTTAAATTTTCAACAGGCTATGTAGAGGAAGACAGCCCTTACACAAAAGATGGCCAGAAGGGAACTTACTTTTTTGAGTTTTCAAGGCCTTTAAGAACTATGGACCGTCTCCAACAGGTCAGTAAATTTTCTACTCGGATCAACCACATTCGCTTACCATTGGCCTCTTCACATGTGTCGAACAATAGTAGGAATTACAGGATGTACTTAGTCAATATAATTTATGTATAAAGATCAACTTCCTATGAAAGCTGAGGTCCTAGATTTATAATTACAGGATGTTCAATTCACGCCTGGCTCACTAGCCAAAATTTCTGTTGCATTCTGGTACCCTACGGACAGCAAACCGTGGCATGGATCAGCACACTACACGATCAACTGCGATTGGATACCATTAGATATCTCCTTGGGCTCTTCTTCCGGTCTCACGGCTACAACTTCCAAGACATCTAGCGATGGAACCAGCATTACAGCCATTCTGATGTCCATGATTTCTCTAGGCGTTTCAGGTTTTATAGCGTATAGGTTATTTAGCCCCAGGAACGTTCCATTCACACCCATGGAAAACAATCTGTAGGAAATAGAGGTCTTACACGGTTATTAGTTGTTTTGGTCGCATTGCTGATTTGGTTTTGATTCCACGTTTCCCTCTTTTTGGGCTTATTGTTTGATGAGTTTGTTTCTTGAGGTTTTGTGTCTGTTGCAACCAGTATCAACTACAGAGATTTATGTCTAGATCTGCAAAGGGAATTGGTCACCCTTGCCCAATTATTACATTAACTACAGCAATATACTACAAATATAAATGAAAAGTTTTGTCTTCTTTTTAAAGATGTTTCATTCAGGTTTTCGTATTGGTTTTTACACTCTGGTTTTGTTGAAACAAGCTTGTGTGTGAAGAAGAATTAGAACTTTTAGTTTGTAAAATTGTATTCAACGTTAAGGTTTATGAAGCAAATGGAGATAAAGGAAGTGGTTCCAAGTATCAGGAACACCAGGTAGACACCAATGACTGCAATCTTCAACAGGTTTTGAACGCCGGTTTTCGGGTTTTGTTCCATATATAGAAGGATGAGCGTCAATTCTGTACTGAGATAAACCGCTAACGTTCAAGAGAGTTACCGGTGTCTTCATCTGCTTCAGTACTTCCTCAACAATGGAGTTTTTGCTCGAGTAACTCGGTTTTGAGGTTTGGTTCAACGGCATGTTGGCTTCTCTGCAATGACCTCCCGAGTTCCATTCTCCTCCACTGTCCAAAGAAGCAATACAGAGCTAATACAATTAGAGGAAGAACAACAACAACAACAAATTTTTCTTTCAAAACAACACGAAGAGACTGGTTTTGAACCTGAAATGAGAAGGTGCAGCGCTTCTAAAGAACACTCGAGTTTTCTTTGGATCGACATTTTTGTCAACCCATGATGACCAAGTCTGCAAAGCTTTCTTAAAAGCAATCCATACATCAAGCTTGGGATGAATCTGATCTCCTTCTTGGTAATAGTTAACCCTGCAAACTCAAAACTAATCAATTAGAATCATGATTCTACATTTCTTCTGTTACATAGAGTCACAAATACTGACCCTGATTTGGTTTTGTAGTGAGACCACCAATGAGCTGTATTAAACACTAAGATATTAGCACCTTTCCATCTCGATGAACTTCGATCCATAGCATCAATTCTAAGAGTTTCTCTTCTCTTCCTTCCTATTCTTGCTTTACCCTCACGAACTAAGAAATGAGTAACAAAGAATTCCACAGTGCATTTGTAATCCTAATCAAGTACACAAACATTAACATTCTAATATCAATCACCACACATGAGAATCTATCTGTACAAGAGTAACGTACCACGAATCTAAAGCTATAATTGCCTTTCTCTTTAGTGATTCTTCTGTTGTGAGTTTCGTAGACTTTCTTAGGATCTTTAACAGCTTGAAACAACATACAAAGCATAGATTCCCATTGGTTTCTGTTAATTGAATCTCCAACGAACACTAGCCTCTTTCCTCTTAACATTTGCAGAAACTTTGTAGCATTGAACCTAACCTCACATAACATACCAAAAGTGGTCCACAGTTTCCAAATCAGGACCATAGAAACTGATTAAAGGGTAATTACATATGAATCTCAATATTCATTATCAGTCACTATCACCATCATTAGCAAACTATCTCAATAGATAAATCTTAAAGGAAAACAACAAAAACAAACCTGGGAGGCTCATCACAATCTTGAGGCTCCCATCTCCAATTCATGTAATTAAGATCTAATCTTCCATTACTTTGACAACCAAATCCTTCATCAATAAAAGGACAAGACGAATTTGTGTACAATGGATAATCATTATCATAAACCCATTTTCCTTTTGTAAGGTCACACTCTTCGATTCTATTCTTTGTCTTCTTCTCTTCGCCATTGTTGCTCCGAAGTTCAATCACTTTGATTGAGGTCAAGTTAGCAGTTACTGTATCTTCCTTAACCAAACTCTCACCGCGAGTTTTGAGCTCAAAACCCGAAATTTTTGCAGACCCAGAAGTGTTTTTTGGGGGATTGAAATAGGTAGGGCTAAGATTTGAACTTGCATGAGGAGAAACTGAGAAATCAGAGACGGAATTGTTAGTCTCGGAAATGGCTGATATAGGACTTAAATCAATCTGGAGGTTAGCTTCTAGTGTTGGAATAAGAGAAGAGTTTGATTTGATTAAGGAAGTGGAGAAGAAAGTAAAGAAAACAATGACGGATGAGATTGTAGTGATAATGAATGCTAAGACTCTTGTGGACTTGACAGAAAAACTCTTCTGTCGCTCCATTAACATCTATCTCTTTCTCTGTAACTAAAACAAAACTCTCATAATCTATGTAATCTACAGAGGTTTTGAATTCAAACGAGAGAGCAAAAGGATTGAAAATGGAGTCAGACAATGGTGGTTGAGTTAGTGGGGTATAGAGAGGAAGGAATTCGGTATAGGAATGATAGTGATGTTCTTACAAACAAACTCGTGAGCTCTTTTTTTGTTGTTGATGGATTTCAAATAATGTGTGTGTAATGATAAAGATGAGTAATGTTTCCGTCAAAATATAATTTTATTTTCACTTTGTGTATCAAAGTAGATATATAAACAAGGGAAATAATGGGGAAGCTTCGTGTCTCAAAGCTACAATGAGAAAGTTCTATTTGGAAAAAGAATAAAGAGAACAAAATAAGATGAAGACTTTCAAAAGAAATTCCGTGGAAAACGATGAAAATGATTTCTCTCTTTCATTATATCAACAAAACCCTATATAGCTTAAACATACAAACCTCAAATAAGTATTCAATAATTTAGAGGAAAACAGGGAAATATAATGATTGATGAATTTTTAAAGTTAGAAAATAGTAGTTGTTAGTTTGGAAGTGTGACAGATTGGATTTTGGATTATAACGTGGTGGGGACTCACTCAGGAGTGAAGACTTTCTCTGACAGTTTCTTCGCTGTCTCTGAAGTAGAATTGGGCCTTGGGCCTTTAACCAATCTTCTATATAATTTGGGCTTTTAACAATCTTCTATAAGCTCGTTTTTTCCCGCATTTTGTTTAACAATGCCGTTTTAAAACCTACTGCTAACAGTGTTACAGACTCAAAGAGATGATTATCGAATTGGTTTATATACAATACATTAAACCATAAGCTAACCGAACTACAATTGATTCTAAGTAAACCGAATCAAACCATTCTATTTATACTATTAACCGGATTAGAAGCATTGCTCTCTTAAGCCGATTTACTTACCCATTAAGCACTGATGTATTCAACTTATTAGAGGTTTAGAACAAATTATAATATATAATATTTAGTAAAATGCTTTTTTTGAACTATAGATGTATTTTAATACTAAAAACTGTTTAAATATTATACACCATAAAATATAATTATCTAATATACTTAGATTTGTACAATAATATAAATTAAATTAAATTAACTACATAGATTACATAATTTATAAAAAAATGTGGCTTTTAAATTTAAAAAAACATTGGTGGCTTAGAGCAAATGACAATTTGAATTTGAATGCACCGTAAACACAACTTTGCATTAAAGTTAAGAGAACATACCTGTCTTCTGCTTCTGAACTTACGTGGTTGTCCTATTTTCTTATTAACTAGGAGATTGACCGGGCTACGCCCGGTTTTTGGTTTAGAAACATTTATGTGTAGTTTATTTGTTGGGTAACTTGTCAAATTTTGTAATTTGTGTTGTATTTCTGGAATGAAAGGTATGTGAATCAGAAAATGATAATTTTCTAATTATTTGGAATGGTAAAATTAAAGATATGTTGCCCTACATATTGGACAATTTTTATTTGCGTTAAACCAATTTATTATGCAATCATGGTGGTAGATGTGGTTGTAGGCTAGATTATTAACGACATCTCATCATTTGATGTTTGAAGGCAAATAATGCATTTTTCAGTTTCTTCATCGGGAGTGGCATTTCTTTTAGTGAATTTTAATAGGGCAACGATCAAATTTGTGTCTATTCTTGATCGAGCTTGGTAGTTGTAATATTTAATGTTGAAATATATTATTATATTGTTACCTGTTTTCAAATCTGTAGATATGTCAACACCAGTTATGTATGCCATGAAGTTGTCAATCATACTGGTTACTTTTGTATCTTCTATGTCATGGTATGTTAGGAAGTAATGAATATTATGTGTCAAGGTGGTCCATGATATAGGTGTTCCGTTTGTTTGGAAAGGAATTTGTATAACAATTTTACTCTATTGTGTTAGTGGTCTTTTGATGTTAAGATAAGTTTCACTTCGCATATGAATGTTAGAAAGACGACCTTCAAATGAAAAAGAGTATGTGAGAGGAAGCGGATTTGGTGTGAATGGTTTTTGTGATTTTGATGATGATCTCTTAGTGATATATATATATATACTTGTTAAATGTATTATTTACCAATTTCAGTTTAATGTGTTGTTGAGTGATGTATACGTTTGAAAAATGGGGAAATCAAAATTTGGTCAATAATAAGTAATACTCGTTTATTTAGAGTAACATACAAATGAAGTTGACAAATTCAATTCGGAAGGTTTATGTAAATTCATGTAATTTTTATTATTATAATCATAGTTTGTTCTTGTAGACTATGTAAATGAGAGCTATTGGATTGAAAAATATGTCTTTTTTTTTTTTTTATCTTTTTGGACCAAAGAGGCTTTATTTACAACCATAGCGTACACAATAAAATATTTATTTAATGCCACTTGTATTAAATAAGGCTTGAACTTTGGGGTTTTAGGATTTGTAAATTAACAACTACCATTGGTGTGGAACAAAATTTGTAGAACCCACAATTTTATTTCTTAAATTGTTTTAGACTTTGAAAATAATATTTACCAAAATCAAATGAAGAGAGATAAAGAGCATCAGTAGTGAATGTAGTTTAATTATGAAAAAATTTCCAAATTAGTAAAAATCATTGTGAAATGTAACTTTATTTGTTTTCTTTTGTTTTAAAGTAAGGTTCGGTTTCAGGTAATTAGATGGTTTTGATTTATGAATGACAAAATCTTGATATATAATAAACGATTTAATATTAGTATTTTTTCCAAATATATAATAACTAAATTATGCTATATAAGCTAATTGATTATATAATATATTATGAAAATCGTTTATTCTAAAGAAATTTTATTTTAAAGAAACCTATTTAAGTTTTTTCTTTGACTCGGTTCATATTCAATTTAGGTTTTTCAAATATGTAAAAAAAAGATAAATATAGATCATCTTACCTTACAATAAATTCTTTTGTTTCCTGCAATCTCTTTATCAACACATTATCTACACCTTGGATTAATGAAGTCATTTGCAGGTTTGTGTCATGATAGATTCAATAAAATTTGGATAACTTTATTAACGTACTGCATATTCAACAAAACACAACATTTGGATAGTAATGAATATTGAGTGGAAGTAATTTTATAGAAAGATGATCTCGTATTAGTGCAATGTTAAACCAAAAAAGGGGAAATAAGATGGAACTTGTGAATAGTATGGAGGAACATGAAATTGACAAAGCTTGTAACAGTGATAATGGTTTTAAATTAAATCAAAGAAACAACTTATAATGTGAGGTGAATAAGCTGGTTTAGTTATCTAGACGGGGGTGCTTCTTATTCTTCACGTCTTCATCGGATATTTCGTTTGGATGTGTGTTCCGAGACTTGAAAAGAATTGCACAGTCAGTAGATATGAGGTTGTTTATTCCGGACGTCTCGTCATTCAAGCCAACGTCGTTCGGAATAATACGGGAGACAGTGAAAGTTTGACGTGAAGCTTGGAAGTTGTACATTGACACTTTGATCTGGAATTTGCAAGTTTGGCCAATAATGTGTTTTAAACTTTCAAGAGTTTTAGTTTTTAGTGCTTCATTGTTATCATCTCCCTGGGTAAAAAGGTAACAAATTTGGGTTATTACTTGTATGGAAGGTGTAGGTGTGTTTTTGAGGTGCAAGGGCATTGAATATACCTCGATGAATGTGTTTATAATTCCAGAGGCTTTCCATCCTGCAAAGTTTGTCCCTTCATGATAAAAAATCACAAATGTTGATGTGTCTTTGGTGTGGTCATGGACCCTTACTTCAAAGCGGTACCTACACAGCCATTTGGATACAATTATTTGTTGTTTAGTTTATGTTTGTGTCTGATATGTCCTTTTCAAATGAAAGCATAGTGTGCAAACCTAATGAGGCCGACATTGTTGTATTTTAGACACGTGTTGCAATACAATGAGGAGCCGGATTTTCCCAACTTTGTGTTACAGCTACTACACGAGATGTAGTACCAACCATATTGTTCGTCGATGACATTTATTGTAGCGAGATAGATAAAGCTTGTCGCCTTGTTTGTTTGTCATTGGAAAGCAACTAATAATCTCGACGACTGTGTTACAAAGTTTAGAACTTACGGTTATCAATTTTGAAAAACGACATACCTGTGGAGTTTCATTTTGCAGATACTGTTGTAATTCTTTGATAGTCACAATTCCAGTTTTGTGATGGAGGATGATGCGCTTGAAACAGTCGGAGGTTTCTTATCACTTTGAGATAAGCTGAAATGTGTTTTTGTTGTTATGTTAGTGTAGATTTGGCTATCATTGGGAAATGATGGTAATCATGCAATAACATGAGAAAATATAGCTTTTGAAAAAACCTTTGGTGCCATCAACGTCATTGTCAAAAAAGAGGCAGGTAGCTAATGTCGAGCTTAGGGTTACAAAACCTGTAGGAAAATTAGGTGTGTAGTGGGATCGAATATAAGTTGTAGTTGTATTTGGGATTAGTGAACATGCAATTGAATCTACCTCCTATAGATTTTGGGTTCAAAGTAGTGATGAGAATCACTTTTGGCTTGATGTGTGCGTTATTCCATCGGGTCCTAAACTTTTCGGCAATGTTTCCCCATAAGCTAACACGGATTGTGTCACCAATAGATATTAAATGGTAGGTAGTTATCTTGAGAAAGAGACGTATTAAGTGTAAAGCTTGCAAGGGCTTACTCTTGATGTTGGAGGTGTAGAAACACTCTATCACTTGATCTTGTGTCATGTACTTGAGGTGTCATTTCTTTAGTGGATATCAATTGGAGGTTGTCACCTGAAATTATGTGGAGCTCACTTATGACATCTAAGAGACGTAAAAGTAAGTTCGTGTGGCGTGATGTTTATGTGCTAAGTATTGTAAATGGGTAAGTATTGGGTTACCGAAGAGCCAATGTTAGTGTCAAAAATTGCAGAAAAATCTTGGAAAGTCTTTAGCCTAAACTTGTCTTCTTCAATTATGTGATCCCCGAGTGGTGCCGGGAGGAATTTTGTTTTGTCAGTGAAACAGATGGAGTGTTTGTAGTCGGAGACGCAGTAGTACTTCTTGATGTGGTCACCATCAATTCTTCTTGAAATCGAATTGCCTGTTTGCCAAAATAAAACCTTGAACTGCATTTTCCTGCAGTCGTATTGATATGAAAAAATCAGTGTTGTATATTTAGAAGAAATAGATTTCAATGTACCTTGGAGTTCAAGAGGAGGAGTTCAATGCCTTTAATATTCTTCTTGTACATATTAAAAAGCTTAGAAAAATTATTAGGAACAAAAAAATTTTTAAACAAAATGGGCTTGAAAGAGGAAAAGCACATCAAAAAGAGACCAAGATATACAAAATCGAAAGCCTAAAATTCTGCAATTGTAGATTCGAGATAGCTGTGAGCATTGGTCATATATTCATAGTCTTTAGTTTCTTTTAAATTCTCTATGTTTGTGATTTTGATTCATAAATCATACTATCGTTTTCGATTTTCAATGTCATTTTAATTAATTTTTTTGCTTTGCTTGTATTCATATATCAAATAATATATCTATTGTAGCTTAGTTGTTTAACAGTATAAATATAATATAATAATTTTAATATAAAAAATATTCTGAAGCATCAACACAAAAAAATTGAATGATATGTCAATGTAAAAGTGTTTTTAAAAAACTTTTAACAAAAAAATTTCGTGAAGTTGTAACTTAATATTTAAATTATACGTTTAAGTAATTCACTTATGTGGTTAGAGAATAATGATATGCATCTATATTTTTGTTTAGTTATAATAACAAATCAATATATATATATATACATATTATTTTTAACTCATGTTCCATTAGCTAAAATAAACCGTGTAATTAAGATCTAGATTAGTTTCAAATATCTTCATCAAACATTATATCGAAGGAACGCCTATACTTACTCTATAAACAAGGTTTAATAGAAGGTGCGTTCATAGTCATTAAAATTCAATTGGTTCTTTTGTTAACAGTAAAACTCTAAATAATATTTAGAAGAAATAGATTTCAATGTACCTTAGAGTCCAAGAGGAGGAGTTCAATGTCCATTAGAATATTGCTTTTTTTGAAATTCCTAGCTTCCCAATGATGCAGGAGTCGTGCAATGACTTATTCACTGCAGAAATTGGCCGTCTATTTCATCAAGGATTTCAAAAGTGAATGATTTGGAATAGGGGACGGTAATTTATGGTGTCATCTTTTGGTAAGTGGAGATGGAGGTGTTAATATGGTGGTTTGTTATCTCTCGAATAGTTTGGAAAACTGAGGTGAGGGACTAATATTTATATACAAAAATGTAAATTTAATGTGAGATAGTGGGCTCTAGTGAGTAATTACGAAGTGGGCTATGATGAGTTAATGTCTAATTTAAAAGCAAATAATGTGATTAAGCAAATAATTGTCTTTTTTTTAAGTTAACACAATGAAAAGCTTTAGGTAGCCGAATAGCTATGATATAGGAAAGGGATTAGGAGATCAAAATTAATCAAAAGCTATTGGGGCATTGTCCTCTCAGCTTCTTCTTTCTCTTTATTGAAAGTAATTGCATTAACCTATAGTAACAACATTATTGAAATTAATTGTCCTCTCAGCTTCTTCTTTCTCTTTATTGAAAGTAATTGCATTAATTTAATGTGAGATAGTGTGCTTTGGTGAGTAATTACAAAGTAGACTCTTATGAGTTAATGTCTAATTTAAAAGCAAGTAATGTGATTAAGCAAATAATTGTTTTGAGTTTTTTTTTTAAAATTATTTCTAAAACATAAGCTGGTGTGGCAACAATATAGGAGTTTGAGAAAGATGAGTTGAATGGCTTAAGAGGTCTCGAAACCTTCATTTTATTTGTATAGATGTTCTCTCTCTTTTTCTCTCATCATAGAATCATTAGAATAATGGGTCGACGGTCTATTTCCACCCCCAAAATTTTTATATAACAACAGATCAACACTTAGGTCTTCTATCTAATTCCATCTAAAGTATACATGCAAGGCATAATTGCACCAAAAAGTAGATAATGACTATCGAATTCCACACATAGTATGCAAAATCGGTCTAATTGCACAATTGTTGGATTTTGTTGTAAACCAACCATTGGTTACGATTTTAAATCACTGATTAACCGAATATAAACTCGACCAAATCTCAAATAAACAACCAAATTTAATCGGGTTAGGATAAACGTTGTCTATTTGAGATTTGGTCGGGTCTAAAATTAGTTTAGGTTTGGTTAATTAATAGTTTAAAATTGTAACCAATTATTGGTTTACAACAAATCCAAAATTACCTAGCAATTTATGCAATGAGACCGATTTATTATATTATGTGTGAAATTTTATAGTCATTATCAAAAAATTTAGATGTAATTAGATCTTGCATGCATATATTAGATGGCATTAGACAAAATGTTTAACTACAAGTTGATTTGTTGTTATATCGATATTTTGGAGTGAAAATAGACCGTTAACCTAATAAACTACTAGCAAAGTATTTTGGTTCAAAAGTTTGTTCTTTTTAAGAGCTTCCTTTTTTGAGTATTCCTACTAGTGAATTATCCTTCACATTAATCTAGTAGTGAGACTTAGGGTATAGTCTATATACATGATAACGAGAATTAGCAATAACAATGTCGGAGAGTTGTGATTATTGACAAACCTGGAAGACAAGAATAAAGACACGAGACAAAATAGCTTCTACTTAATTTGCCGAAGTTTTGTTTGCTACAAACTTACATCGAACACCAGTTAGTTTTATACACAACAAGTTTGATCTACTGTTTGCTTATTTCAATGAGGCAGCCACAATTGTCCGAAACTCCTCATCTACATTCTGAACTTTTTGGTCAAGAACCACCGCATGAGACTTCGTCTGAGCCATCTCCTTGTCTAGTGTTACTTTCACTTCCTTCACCACTCTTTTTGTGTCTGCAATTCAACAATATTTTCTTCACACTTGCTTCTTTTATTGTCAGTCTCTGTGATCTCTTTCTCAACAGCTTTTAATTCTTCCAATGCCTATTTTTGGCCTTCTTTAATGGACAATAGCTTGGCTATCCTAGATTGAAACGTTGTAAACCTGTGTTTCTTTAGCTTGAGAAAACATTCGTCGATCCTGTTAATCGAGCTTATTGGATCGTGGACTTGTAGTTTGTTGACTTTCTTTAACAGCTCAGTGTATATCACCATTGTACCAATGGCGTCTCCTTCACGAAAATCTTCTTCGCTCTCTAGCAATGGACTGAAATGTGGACGATGTGGCACTACTTTGAAGACCTCCATTGATTCAATGACATTCCAAAGCGGTGACTTCTTTGCAAATGGAAGTACCATTGTCGAATCTTTCGCTGGAAGAGTTCCAGTAACATCAACATGTTTTTCCTTAAGAGAATTAAGCCCTGGATCAAGAGTCCGGGAAACGGATTGCACTAAGAAAATAAGATGAAAAGAAAAATACTAAACAATGAGAACCAAAAGCCAAAAGAGCATCAAATGTATAAAAGACGTGTCAGTACTTGATCCAGCCAAACCCGATGATAAATTTCCACCTTGGATTCATGAAGCAAGAGGCCTATCATCATCAGTCAAATCGATAAGTTCAATAGTCGCAGCCTTTGAACCATTACCAGCCACACCTACATGTTATTGCAAGAATATAAATGCCAGCTTACTTACACATTACAATTAAGACAACATACCAGTTTTTTGCTTAGGCGTAGAGCTTATGAACTCATGTGGTTGTCCTCTTTTCCTCTTATTAAAGTTCTCTCTGTTTTTTTTTGTCTCCGTGCCTGCATACAATCATTAAGATAAGCGACCAGCAAAGCTCAATATATTACAGTGGAGCTAACAACTTTCACCTTCTCTAATGGCACTCATTATAAAAGTTTGGTGTTAGTCTTTGAAAACGCTTTCTTTTTATTATATAGCAGATATATATACATATATAAAAATAAAGATTTATAGTTGTTGTGTGGTGTTATAGTATAATCATATCATGAGTTCGTTCTTACTCATTAATCTCTTGACCTGATATCAGTGAAAGTCTTTTTACTACAATTTCTAGATTGTCAAGTAACCTTTCGTGTCATATCAGAAAATAAAACACTAACTAGTGAAAGATTCTACTGTTATAAAATTAACTATATAGTATATTATATTATTATTATATTGTTATAAAGAAAATTTTAAAGTAAGAAATGAAAGAGAAAATGAGAATTGGTTTCTCATAAATATGTAATGGTAAGATATTTTAGAGATAAGTAATTATTATACCTAGTATAGCTAATATATATGTATATGTATATATATTATAACACTTTCCATTAATTACTTATCACTAAATATTTATTACACACTTCCCAGTAATCTCTCCCTGAAATGATGGATATCATAAGTTTTGTAATTGACACGCATTCCGATACTATGAACATGTTTTCTGAATGTTGTAGTGGGAAGCGTTTTCGTGAATAGATTTGCTGCATTGTCTACTGAACGAATATACTGAATATTCACTTCTTGATTTTTCTTGAGCTCTCGTGTGTAAGAGAAAAATATTGGGGGGATATGCTTCGTTCGGTCGCTCTTAATATAACCTTCTTTAAGTTGGGCTACACATGCAACATTGTTTTCAAACACTTTTGTTGGTTCTTTATTTATGACTATCCACTTGCTTCTTGTATATGTTGAGTCATAGATCTGAGCCACAAATAAAATCATGTTGAAACAATTGCACTTTATCGATTATAAGTGATCTATTGACCATTGAAGTACTCAAAGGAGTCATTTTATCCATATATAAAAGGTTTTAAGATCCTTTTGTATAATTGGATTAATGTACAAAAATTTCATCCCGAAGATGCTCGATCTGGAGTCCAAGAAAAAATTTTGTTTGTCCAAGATCTTTCATCTGAAATTCTTTCTTCATATGAGTTCTTGTCTAATCAATTTCCTTTTGAGTTCCAATTATGTTCAAGTCATCAACGTATACAACAATGATCACAAACTCATATATAAATTTCTTAATAAATACACAAGGACATATTGCATTGTTGGTATATCCTTTACTCAACAAATATTCACTTAAGTGGTTATACCACATGCATCCTAATTGGTTTAATATGTAAAGTGATCGTTGTAATTTGACTAAACATATTTCCTTAGATTTTAAGCTCAATGCTTCATGCATTTTTAGTCCTTATAGGACTTTCATATATATATATATATATATATATATATATAATTATCAAGTGATCCATATAGATATGCTGTCACAACATCCATTAAATGCATTTCTAGATTTTTAGAAGCTGCTGAGCTCATCAGAAACCTAAAGATAATTGCATCCACTATCGTGGCAACAAGTCATGCTTTATATCTTGTTAACTCATTCTTCTCATTTCCTTTTCAAACAAAACCCATTTATATTCAACAAGTTGTACATGTTCCGGAGTTATGACAATAGGTCCAAAGACTTTTCTTTTGTTGAGGGATTTTAATTTAGTTGTCATAACCATTTTCCACTTTTTCCAATCAGATATTTTCTGACATTCTAATATAGACTTTGGTTTTGGATTATCACTTTCATTATCAATTTCTTTTGATACAAAGAATGAGAAAATTCCATCATCATTTTCTATTCCACTTTTAACCCAAATATTTTCGTCTTGGACATAATTGATGGTATCTCATTTCTTTCTCTATTTTCCTCTTCAAGACTTTTCTCTGTGTAATTTGATTCTTCTGGACCATTTTTAGTTAACTCTCCCAAAATCTTTTTCTTTCAAGAATTTTTATCTTTTGATCTCATCGGTCTCCCGCTTTTCAACTGGACCTTGGGTTCATTTGTTATGTTTCCATCATTTTTATTATTCCGGAAAGTAACTCCTGATGGAACATTCATAGCGGTTATATATCACTTTGTCAGCCTTTTTATATTGGTGAATGCATCTGGTACCTGATTTGCCATATTTTGTAAATGCATAATTTTCTAAACTTCTAGATCACGTCATTTTGTAGGGGGATCAAGGTGCCACAACGACGGTGTGTACCATGATATTTCTCTTGGAGCTTCTTTAGTTTCTCCTCCTAATGCTGGAAATTCATATTCATTAAAATGACAATCAGCAAAACGTGTCGTAAACATATCACCAGTTTTTGGTTTCAGATATCAAATTATACTTGGTGATGTATACCTAATATATATCCTCAATCTCCTTTGTGGTCCCATTTTTGTTCTTTGTGGTGGCACTATGGAGACATAAACTGCACACCAAAAAACACGGAGATGAGATATATCTGGCGTATGGCCATATGTTGATTCTAATGGGAAGTATTTATTATATGCACTCGGTTTTATTTGAATTAGTTTCGCAACATGCAATATTGTATGACCCTATATTGAAATTGGGAGTTTTGTACTCATTATTAACGGTCTAGCAATAATTTGTAACCGTTGATTAAAGACTCAGTCACGCCATTTTGTGTATGAACATGCCGGACTGGGTGTTCAACATCTATTCCAAATGACATACAATAGTTATTAAAGGCATGTGAAGTGAATTCACCAGCATTATCAAGTCTTACTTTCTTTATTGTATGATCAGGAAATTGTGCCATCAACCTGATTATTTGGGCAATGAATTTTGTGTAAGCCATATTTTGTGTGCTCAATAGACACACATGTGACCATCTACTAGATGCATCAATTAATACCATAAAACACGCATTATGGTTGGATAGGTCCACATATATCACCATGTATTCTTTCTAAGAATACCAGAGATTCATTTTTAACTTTGGCTCGTAATAGCAGAGTTATTAGTTTTCCGAGAGAACAAGCATTACATGGAAATTATTTCACTTGAAAAATTTCTGGTTTTTCAACAACTGGCCATTTGTATTTTCTATAATCTTTTGCATCATGACTGAACTAGGGTACCCTAAGCGTTCATGCCAAATTTTGAATGTACATATAAACTTCGGGTTTACTGTAACATATGACTCAATCATATTTATTTTTATGAAATATATTCTTAAAAATAAAGCTGGCAGCTTTTACAGTGCACATTTCTTTTCCGAATTAATTGATGTGATGTATAGATATTCAACACCATTTTATTCATGATTTCTACGTGATATCCATTTTTGCGGATATTTTTGAAACTCAAAAAATTCTTGTAGGATTTGGGAGAGTATAACGCATTATTTATTTCAAATTTTGTTCCCCTTGGCATTGAGAAACAAGCTCTTCTGGAGCCTATAATAATCTTTGCATCACCAGATATAGTAATCACGATTCCGGCATAATTGTTCATTTTAAGGAAAGAGAAATAAATTTTATCTTTAAGTATTGTGTGCGTTGTAGCACTATCTGCAAGAACATATCTCTATCATTTTTTTTGAATTTCAACATTTTCTGATTTGAAAATATTCATAAAAGATGTGTTAATATAATAGAAACAAATTTTATATTACAAAACAAACTATTTTACAAACTATTTTACAAATAAAACAAGACAGAAAACAACATTATACAACCATAACTAGTTATACATCATGTCATACTTTCTTCTTCACGAAGATTTTAGTCTTTTGGCTTTCAGTGATATCGATAAAATCAACAATGAGATCAGCTACATTGAGATATGTATCATTATTTATACCATCAAGAGGCGGCTCGACATCATGATAAAAAAAAGGTCAAACTTCATTATCAAAGGAATGTACAACATTGCCATAAACGAAGTTGGTTTCCTTTTGTTTTCCTTTTTTCTATAGTGACTTTTGGTGTAGATCGGCAAAATAGTTTGGTGTACGACATGTACGCAACCAATGCTCTTTCATGCCATACATGTAGTAACTTCCCTCATGTTGCCTTTTTCCAACTTCTTTCATTTTGGTCTTTTATTATTCTTTTCATTGTTGAAATCATTAGGAGAAAGCTTTCTTCCTTGTCCGTGTCCATATCCATGTCCATATCCTCCTCGTCCACGACCATGGTAATTACCTCGACCGCGCCCACGTCCATAATTATTGTAATTTGATTATGTACCATTCGCTTATGGCAATAATGCTGATCCAGTATGATGAGATTGATAGTTTAGCATTACAAGTTCATTATTTTGTTCTGCTACAAGAAGAACTTGCACTAATTCTGAATACTTCTGATATATGGTCTATTTTTTCTGCCACTTACACCAAATCGAGCAGAAGTCATCTTAAACAACTGCGCCAGCAAATAAAACAGTGGACAAAAGGAACAAAATCAATTGATGAATACATTCAAGGCTTCACTACCGTTTCGATGAATGGGCACTTCTGGGCAAGCCGCTGGATTTAAAAGATAAAATAAAGCACATGTTATAAGGCTTACATGATGAATACAAACAAGTTTTGGATCAATTTGAAGGTTGCGACATTGCTCCCACAGTTCTCGAGCTCCATAAGAAGCTCCTAAATCACGAGATCAAGCTACGGACAACAACTCATCCATCATCGTGGCTCCAACAACAATACACGAACCACTCATAACAGCTCCAACTCTTGTGGCTCACAAGACTGGCAGCATAACAACTCTCAACATCAAAACACTTCACATAACCAAATCTGGCAGCAATAAAACTACTCCCAACAGCAAAACCGACCAAAGGGAAATCAAGGGAAGTGTAAAATATGTGGAGTACATGGAAATGATGCTCGTCGCTGAACACAACTTTGTCATCTTAAAAACAGCTGGCGACTGCAAGCTAATGTGACTACTACACAACCTTACAATCCAAACAGCTGGATTCTAGATAAAGGTGCTACACATCACCTCAACACTGCTCTAAACAACTTGGCCCTTCATTAGCCCTATAACGGAGGAGAAAAAGTAACCATTGCAAATGGCTTTTTGTTACCTATTATACATACAAGTTCCATATTTCTCTCTACTCCTTGTTCATTGAAATTGCATAATATTTTTTATGTTCCTAGTATTCATAAGAACATGATTTTAGTCTACTGTTTGTGCAAAACTAATAAGGTTTTTGTTGAATTCTTTCTGGCTTAGATGAAGGATCTGCACACAGGGGTAGCATTACTCCACAACAGAGATGAGAATGAGTTGTATGAGTGGCCACCCAATCCCACATCCATTGCCTCCCACTTTGCCTAACCCACTCTAACCCACACTACAATCCTGGCACTTCAGACTTGGTCACCAAACAACTACTATTTTACATTCGGTTATCTCTACCTTCTCATTATATGTTTAAAATTCACTACAAAAACCTATGCTCACAATGTTTCTTGAATAACAGTCATAAACTATCCTTTGTTCACAATACAATCACATCTACAACTCATCTCCAATATATTTACATTGATGTTTGGACCTCACCGATAACCTCAATCGACTTCTACAAATACTATGTCATTTTTATTGACCATTCTATAGATACACATGGTTTTATCCCTTCAAAAATAAATCCCAAGTCTACAAAACCTTCACGACATTCAAAGAGTTGGTTGAAAAGCATTTTGAGACAAAAATCTAGAACTTATATTCACACAATGGCGGTGAATACATAGCTCTAAGCCCCTACCTAGCTACCCATGGAATATCACATCTCACAAGTTCACCACAAACACCAGAACATATTGGCTTTTTAGAAAGAAATCACATGCATATAATAGAAACAGATCTAACCTTAATGAGTCAAGCTTTGGTCCCACTTAAGTATTGGCCCTATGCATTCGCCACTACTGTTTATCTTATAGATCGTCTTCCTACACCAACTCTGGATAACCTCTCACTATACCTAAAGTTGTTTCAAGACCAACCTAACTACCTCAAGTTGAAGGTTTTCAGATGCTTATGTTTTCCCTGCTCAAACCATACACACATCATAAGCTTAAAGCTCGATATGTAGTTTGTGTTTTCCTTGGGTATTCGTTGATGTAGAGCGCTTAAATCTGTCTAGACCTAACCACTAGACGAATCTATACTTCACGACATGTCTGATTTGTTGAAAATGAGTACCCATTTTGGACCTATAAATTGAAACCAATGAACCCATAAATTTCTTCTTAAAACACCACAAAACACACAACCATACATGTCCATTGTGCTTTGCCGCTCACTTCAGCTCCTCCGTGTCCAACCCCATACTTAGCTCTTTCACTTGGTATGTCGTCATCTTCTTCATCGACACACACAACAGAACCGAGGAATTTTCTCAGAACACCATTTAAGAAGAAGTTTGATCTCAAAACTCACCTAAAAAATAGAACTGAATTTTTTTAAAAAAAAATATATAGGTCAAATGACCAATTTACCACGCGAATTTTGCTGAAACCCGACCCAAATCGCCGAAACCGACCCAATATCCTAAAACCCAACCTAAACCCTAAAACTCGACCCAGTCCCCCCACTAAATCCCTAATTTCGCAAAAACAAATCTCCCACTTTCCCAGTTCTCTTTTATTTCTCGAAATCAAAGATTTGAACAACTCTGTCCCTCACATCTCATAACTTCCCGTTATTTCACTTCTCACTTTCGTAAAACTACCCTAACTACTGTAAAACTTTGTGGGATTTCGCTCAAAATCAAAGAATTTTCTCCACCAAACGCTCCAATTGAAGGTAAATCTTCAAACGTGTGATTGGTTATCATTTTCTTAGGGTATGGTATTCTATTTAGGGCATCAAAGGGGGCGGTTTTGGGATTGATTTATGGTTTTGGTTCAAACTCTCTATGATTTTGGTTCCGAATATGGTATTGGAAGTTGTTAGGATTTCAAAATTGATAGTTTTTGATGATTTATCATAATGTAATAGAGTGTTGTTGGTGATTGACAATCACAATGTCAAATTTCTATGTTTTGGTTTTGAAGTAATTGTGGATATTTTGTTTGATATTGATATATTTTGTGGATATTGTGTTGAGATATTATTGTGTTGAGATAGTGTATATCATCGATTGTGTTGAGATAATGTAGAGGATTGTATTTGACATATCTATTTTCGTAAAACTAGTACAACTTTGTAGTTATACACTATCGTTAATTGCTTAAAATATGTGTGTGTGTGTTTTCATGATATACACATTGAACATGAGGGAAGTGATGATGACATTTTATAAGACACAGTTGTTTGTATTCACTACTATTATTGTGATTAGTTGGTAGGATATTTAAGTTGTTGATTTGGATTTATATTGTGCTTTTGTGATGAATTGATTTGGTGATAGGTATAACTAGTATAACTTGCTAGTTTTACTATATTTTCGTAAAACTAGTACAACTCTGTAGTTATACACTGTCGTTAATTGCTGAAAATATGTGTGTGTTTCAGTATGAATGACCGACTACACAATTACCTACTGAGATGTACTTCAATCTGACGGAGTACCCAAAATAACTTAAGATCTCCACTCGGTGCTTTGTAAAGCAAACGAAGCAATTTTTTGATGGGTTGAAGCTTCCATTGACTGACATGGAGAGGGCATGGTTCGACAATCATCCGCAGTTCTGGTATATATTTCATATGCCGATGGAGAAAAACCACATGGCCATGGGCATGTGGAAGTTCCTGCTACAAACCGCTCGGACGGAGACCAAAAGAGAAGTTTGGTTTATTGTGAATGGTTTCCCGGTCCATTACGGGCTAAGAGAGCATGCATTGATCTCGGGTCTAAACTGTTGGATGTATGAGATGATAGATTTTTGGGAAACAGCGGGAATACCAGGTTCAAGAGGAATAATATGTGGCATTTGGGGAAAAGTGTAAGAAAGGAGGATGTGGAGAATATTTTAAAGAAGTGGGACCTCTTAATCAGGAGGATAAAAGGTTGAAGATGTTAGTCATGTACTTCCTATGCCATGTCATTCACTCACCGACTAAGGGCGGAACAGATGCAACACCGATCGATAGCTTCCTATTGAGAGTTGTGCATGATCTCGATTACTGTCACAAGTTTCTTTGGTATATATGGACATTCGAGAACATGCTTCACGAGATCGAGCACACAATGAATAATTTAAAAGGCACAATCTCGGGTACAGGTTGGGCAATCCCTGAATTCGTACTTACTCTTGAGGTTAGTTTACATTTGTTAATTTCATTTATTTGTTATTGTGTGGTGTTTCTTACATTTCCTCATATGTTTGTGGTTGTAGTTATTGGCTTTTGAGTCAATATCGACCTTGTACAGTAATTGCTGAGAGGAAAATCCAGACGCAGACCCATCTTGTCCTCAGATGTGCAGGTCCAAGTTCCAGCAACCAAACATGAGAGAATATTCTTTTCCCACAATCAACAAACTCCTTGATAAAACTACAATAACTATACGAGTTTACCTTGTATAATTATAGTTAATTATCTATAATTTATATAATTAGAGTTAGTCGTTGATTTATTTGTTTTGCAGGAGATTTTTAGTACCCTCTCTCCACGTACAGATGAAGAGCGTAGTTTGCTGGCTGAAATTACAGAAGAAGAGGATGATGAAACACCTGATTTTGAGGTTGAAAGTTAGAGGCAATGTATCCGTGCTAGGAAGAGAATTATGTTTGAAGCGATGTATAACCAAGATGTGTAAGCACGATTATCTACTCAGCTTTCTGCTCCGAATCAAGCCCCACCTCCGCCTTCTGCTCCGAATCAAGCTGAGGTTGTTGATATGATCAAGGCACTAACAGAAGAGGTGGATCGTTTGAAGGCAATAATGACATTTCTGGAACAGGTAAAACATGTATAAGTTGTATAACTAGAATAAATTGCATAACTCAAATAACTCGAATAACTTGTATAACTTGTATTACTATTCAAATACAGGGTGTTGGGGTTTGTACTAGTGAAAGTGATGCTGTTGTCTGTGATGTTGCTGGTGGTGATAATGAACCCCTTGATGGTGATGTACCTGCTGAATCTGCACCCATTGATGATGCACCTTTTGATGTTCCACCCATTGGTGCTGCACCCGGTGTTAGCAAGGTATAACATGTATAACTGGTGTAAAAATTATAACACGTATAACTAGTATAACTTGTATAACTTTTTAACTGTAGGTTGCTGGAACTCGTGCCGGTATTAGGAAGGTATATGTGCGAACAAGTAAGCGCACAGGGGATTTTGACCCAAGTCCGGTAGTGACGAGGGCAAAGGCGAAGAAGGTGTGACCCAAGTCTAATTTAAAAACTCATTTAGCAATTTGTGTTTAAGTAATTTAAGGTTACATTTATGTGTTTCAAACATGTTTAAGTCTTGAAGGTTATGTTTATATTTTTCAAACATCTTTAAGTGTTGAATGTTATCTTTATATGTCTCAAACATCTTTAAGTGTCTAACATCACTCCAAAAATTTTATTATGCTTAAATAGTCAGACTAAAATCACTTGAATTTTAACAATCTTACAAAGGACTGAAATATTTTTCGACCCTCTCTACAAGTTTAACCACCACTGTCTTTTGCTCCCCCATCTTCTTCTTCAGCATCGCCACCTCCGCCTTGTACATCTCTATCTTCTTCTCCATCTCCTCGATACTATATTTCAGGTTCTCACACTCTCCTTGTATAACTTGATCCCAAGTTCTTTTCCTGTGTAGGCCATCGTTCTGTGGATGGAAACAACATCAGTTAGAGTAAAGAAGTAATACTAGTTGTACTAAACAACATCAATAAGAGTAAAGAAATAATACTAGTTCTACTAGATATACTAGTTAGACTAAACAACTTCAGTAGTAAGAGTAAATAAGTAATACTAGTTCTACTAGATATACTAGTTAGACTAAACAACTTCAGTAGTAAGAGTAAAGAAGTAATACTAGTTCCACTAGATATACTAGTTAAACAACATCAGTAAGAGTAAAGAAGTAATACTAGTTCCACTAGATATTCTAGTTAGACTAAACAACATCGTTTGTACCTTGTACACTCGAAATTTGAAATTGATCTTGTTTCGGGCATGTTCATTTGTTTTTTCCATGATGATAGCTTTGCCACATGGACATTTATGAGGAATTCCCCCTTCCCTATCTTGGACGTATTCAATTCGCCTAAAAATTTCACGGGTTTCTTCCTCGGAGTAGTCGGTGTTGTCCTCTTCAGTCCAAGACACTATGTAAGACCTAAAATAAAAGAAAAACATAAATAAAATTGACGAGTCTAAAATCAAAGCCCAACATTTTTTTCTACAAACCCTAACAAGAAAGAAGAACTTACTGTGAGAGAAGAAGTCGAGAGATGAGATGATTGACAAGATATGAGAGAAGATATAGAGAGAAGAGAGGATAGATAATAGACAAGAGATGAGAGGAGAAATCACTGAGAGAAAAGAGAAAAGGAGAGTAGATGTCGCGAGGGAGAGAGGCAAGAGTGAAGAGGAGAGAGAAAAATCTTTTTATTTTTATTTTTATATACCCACAAAATTAGGTCTCAATGTGTCTCAACGAAAATTTCAGATCTGGGCGCCTAACGAAAATTATCACGTTTTCGACCTGGTTGTACTACTAGTTAGGTGTTTGACTAAATTACAATAAGTTATACTTTTTATGATTTTCCATTACATTTAGTATTACATATCCTTATAAATTTATTTTTTAGTTTTACAGTGAATTATAATAAATTACCTGATGATTCCAAGTGTTTTATGTATTTGAATTCTATAATCAATATATATTCGTAACTTTAAATTATAACATGATTATAAACTTAGAAAGTCACAGTAAAACTATAAGGAATATGGTGGACTAATGTAATTAAGCTTAAAAATCTTATTTTAATTTTATTTTTAAGTAATGTATAGAGTCATTCATCACTATATACACAAAATATAATCATCTTAATGTTAACTTATAAGAATTGAGTTTCATTGTATATTATCTTACTTATAATTACTTCATACTTGTATTCTTTTATAAGAAACAATATTACAAAAAAAATATGGGTCATAAACTCATTATTAAAATAACAAAATATCCATATGATTTAAAAGGCCACAAGACCCAAGTAGGCAATGTAAGAATACCGAGACATGTCCCAGTTTTAAGAGTTTTACAAGTTTTACACATATACATTTTCCACAGAGAGCCTCTCTTAGGAAATACCTCAGTTTTACGAGTTTTACACATACACATTTTCCAGAGAGAGCCATAAGGCTCTTAGGAAATACCCTAGTTTTACTAATTTCACAAGTTTTACAAATACTCAACAAATCACAGATTGACCTCATCTTCTGCTAGATATCTGAATATTGGCGATTGGAATATTTGTCTCGGCCTCCTTACGTTTGATGATCTTGGGCGTGTCTCTCCTACAGATGGCATCCTTTTCACTTTTCTTCTGCCCGTTGTAATAATCCGGTCCGGTGGTTTGATTTTTTTGTCTTTGATGTAATCTGGAACATCCCCATTGCGACATCTCGGGCACCAACAAAATAGACCTTGTATACGCAAGTGCCCACAACACGGACCAATAATATTTAAAACAAAGCTCATGTAATGAGATATTACGAGGTCGGGGTTCGATCTTATGGTAATGAATGAATGCAGTTAATGTGTGGATACACGGATACTTTTCGGTGTTGAACACTCTACAACAGCAACTCTTCGTTTCTATGCAAACAAAATAATTCTTCCCATCACTACCGACAACATCGAATTCAAAGGTGTTGAGTGTCATCACAATCAACCTCTCGGCAACAGCCCATGAATCATGCATTATGTTCTCCACATATGGCACCAATTTGTTTTCGATCGTCCATTTCTTTGTTTCCATCCGACGATCACAAAACCACTTCAAAAATGTTTTGAGGATTGTATAAAGCATGGGTATTAGGGAGAACTTCCTTGCTTCATTAAACACACTATTCATAGACTCCACACTGTTGCTTGTGTCGATATTATACCTTTCTCCCGGAAAGACACACCTAGCACACTTTTCCTTCACAGTACTTTCCTCCAAATAACTGGCTGCAGACGGAAATCTTCTCACAAATAAACTATATTCACGGTTGAAATCGACAACTATGTATTGCCTACTATACTGCATGAATTTCCAACCAACTATAGATTTGTTGGTATTAGACGCATGAGTTCTCACATTTTGTGACATATGCCATATGCAGTACCCGTGATGGGCTTCTGGATACACATTACCTATGGCACCGATGAGCCTTGCATTCCTATCACTTATAAATACCAATTCGAAAGAATCTGGTATAACTGTCTTCAAAGTATGGAAAAACCATGTCCAACTAGCATCATTCTCTCCATCGAGTACACCATACGCTATTGGATAATGGTGCCGATTAGGATCTTTAGCTATGGCAAAAACTAATACACCACCATATCTTTTTTTGAGGAATATTGCATCTATAATAATCTTTTTCTTCATCGCCCTAAACCCCTTGATGCTAACTCCCAAAGCTATGAAAAAGTACTTGAACTTCCCATTCTCATCTGCTTGCACCCGTGTTACTGTACCCGCATTTACCTTCTGTAACTCGTACAAATAGGAATGTATCATCTTGTAGCTTTCTTCCGGAGTGTCATACAGCCTATCAAAAGCAAGTTTTCTCCCTCTCTTCACAGTGGAGCACGATATACTCATGCCAAGTTTTGTCTTCACATGACCCATGATAACTTTAGGAGTTGGAGTGTTCATATGTCCAGAAAAATCCTCTTGCAAAAGACTTGCAACTATTTATGGCGTGCAGTGCCTCTTTGTGCCACTACTCTCGCTCTGACTAGCCCGAGAGCATGTATGCATCTTTGTGTATATTATAATCCTGAAAATATCCATATTTCTAATCATTGATGCTCGTACACCCCATTTGCAGCCTTCTTTATTACATACAATGCACAACCGACTGGGTTCAGATCTTATAATAGCAAAAAAAAGTTGTTGACAAATGATCCTCTATCCACAACTTCTTGCAATGTCTTCTTATCTTCAAATTCTTGATGCAAACTCAAACCTAAGCCGTCTTCCCATTCCTCTGCAAACTGACTACTATCTACAACGGGTGGACGTTCTACATAGACATCACCAATATCCGATCTCTCAACACTAATATCCACACTCCCATCTTCTGGTTCAATTTCATTCTCTCTAACTGGTGGAGAATATACTGTAATAGTAGTTGCTACTCTTTCACCATCATTACAACCAACAGAGCTTTGAACTGCTATCGACACTTGTCTCGACATTCTTTCCTCAGGTTCTTCCGATCTAGTTATGACATCCACGAACAATGTTGTCGTACTACGATTACATTCATCAATGTAGGCTAGATAATCACACACATCCACATCATCACAGATACTCACTTCAACCTCATCTCTGACCGTAGGTTGGTAGAACCTCAATTGTAATCTAACCTTATTTTCATCTAAATCAAGCCTCTCATATAGACATTCTTCAATCACCGACAAAGTGATATCCTCTACCGCGTGCTTCATCAATATACAACTAACACGGTCGTTGCATTTAAACCATATCACGACTTTGGCGTTCATAATGCCCTGCTAAAAACAAACAGAAAAAATTGATTCAGTTTTGTATAACTTATGTAGTTCTACCAGTTTTACTTGTATGCACTACACCACGTTTCACCTAATTGTTACCATATTCAAGTCTTCTACAAGCCAAATTCTACCAAATAACCAAAAAAAAAAATTGTCATTTACGCAATTAAGCTTCTTCATCAGCCCAATGCAGAAATGCAACTAAAGAATGTACAACTGATGCAGTTATGTATAACTGGTCATAAATGTAAAACTTATCAAGTTATACTAGTTTAAATATCACGGAAACCAACTCTTATCAACTTAGATTCGATCGATCATTTAGGAATTTCTAAATCTGTAATGCACTATGTTTCAACCTATACATTCCAATTGTTACCAATGTCAAGTCTTATTAGAGTTAGATTCTACCAAATAATCAATTATGAATTATGCTTCTTCAGCCCAATGCAGAAATGCAACTAAAGAATGTACAACTGATTCAGTTCTGTATAATTGGTCATAAACGTAAAACTTATCAAGTTATACCAGTTTAACTATCGCGGAAACCAACTCTTATCAACTCAGATTCGATCGATCATTTATACAATTCTAAATCTATAATGCGTTATGTTTCAGCCTATACATTCCAATTGTTACCAATGTCAAGTCTTATTAGAGCTAGATTCTACCACATAGTCAATTATGAAATTAAGCTAGTCCAATGCAAAAATGCAACTAAAGAATGTACAACTGATTCAATTATGTATAACTGGTCATAAACATAAAACTTATCAAGTTATGCTAGTTTAACTATCACAGAAACCAACTCTTATCGACTCAGATTCGATCGATCAAATAGGCAGTTCTAAATCTATAATGCGCTATGTTTTGGCCTATACATTCCAATTGTTACCAATGTCAAGTCTTATTAGAGCTAGATTCTACCAAATAATAAATTATGAAATGAAGCTTCTTCATCAGCCCAATGCAGAAATGCAACTAAAGAATTTATAACTAATTCAGTTCTGTGTAACTGGTCATAAACGTAAAACTTATTAAGTTTTACTAGTTTGACTATCGCAAAAATCAACTCTTATCAACTCAGATTTGATCGCTTAGGCAGTTCTAAATCTATAATGCACTATGTTTCAGTCTACGTTACCAATCTCAAGTCTTATTCGAGCCAGATTCTACCAGATAACGAAAGCAAGATTATCAATTTCAAGCTTAAAATTCATTTTGCAATTGACCTTCTTATGCCCAAAGCGGAGAGGCAAATCAAGAATGAAACTATGGAGAATAACAAACGACGGTAATGGCAGGAAATGCGGCGACGGTGCACGTCGGAACCACCTTCAGAACCGGCGGCGTTGCAAGTCAAGATCGAGAAGACCAAGAGAAGACCAATGGCGATAGATTGAGAGAAGCCAAGGGAGGAGAGAGAGATGAGAGAGAAGAGTGAATTTTTATTTTTTATAATAATTAATTAGACAAATTTTTGCTAAGAGCATATTTTGGAATATCAAATTTCATTAATAGGTTTGTATATAAGAGATTTGATATGTATATAAGAGATTTAAATTTCTCCAGATTGGGGTTATGAGATCTTGACCCCAACAGAACCATCACCCTTCATTGTTGGAATGTGGGTCTCTTCAAATGGATTCATTTATCGGCCCAACTAGTCCTAATGTGGACCATGGACTCATTTACCAGAATTGGGCCGCACATCACCTGGCCCCAAATCTCCTAATATGGCCTTAACCCAATCGAGTCCACAAACAGAAGTTGCAGCTCTCTCGCCTCCTGTGATTACAACACAGTCACCACCGACAATACCACCTTCCTCAACAACGAACAAGACATAATCGGTGACATATTTACACCCGATGAAAACACGTGGCAAAAATTAAATTAGAAAACTCATTCACAAAATCAATATTCTCGCTGTCACCAAGGGTCTATTGCGAGTCGAACCACAAACAATAACACAAGCTTTAACATACCCATATTGGAAACATGCTGCAACCAGAGACAAGTTCAATGCCATCGTGAGGAATAACATGTTTACTTTGGTTCCACCTAAACCTCATCAAAACGTGATTTCAACAGAAATTCATCTGGAAAAATTCATCTGGAAAAATTACCTTCAAGTTCAATCCATATGGAAAAATTCATCGACATAAACCCAATTAGTTGCTTGTGGTTTCAATCAGAAATATGGTCTTGTGTATGCTGAAACTTTTAGTCTGGTGGTGAAATCCACAACAGTTCATGTGGTACTTGAGGTTGTAGTGAGTAAGAATTTGTGTGTGAGACAAATTGATTTAACAATGCTTTTTTGCAAGGAACATTAACTGATGAAGTGTACGTCTCACAACCACCATGATTCATCGATAAGGATCACTAAACTATTTTTGCATATAAAAAAAGGCCTTGTATGGATTGAAGCATGCTCCTCGAGCCTGGTATAAAGAGCTCAAATCGTTTCTTCTTCAGTCTAGTTTTGAACATTCAACTATGGATACATCAGTTTTCATATACAACAACGATGGTCTATTTTTATATGTTCTTGTATATGTAGACGATATTGTTATCACATGCAACAAGACATATGTTGTTTTTTAAGTTATTGAACATCTAGCAAAGAAGTTTTCACTCAAAGATATGGGAGAACTACATTACTTCCTTGGATTAGAGGTCACTCACTTTTCAAAATGTACACAAAATTATGCAACAGGAATATCTAATTGATCTACTGCACAAGTATCATATGCTGGAAGCATGGCCAGTCACAGCACCCATGGCTCCACATCCAAAACTCACTAGCACGATGGGTACTAAAATGGCAGATCTGAGAGAATATAGACAACTTGTTGGCAACTTACAATATCTCTTACCCGACCAGATATTAATTTTGTGGTTAATAAGCTCTCACAATACATGCATACTCCAACTGATGAACATTGACAAGCCTGAAAATATGTCCTTCGTTACCTAACAGGTACACTCACACATGGCTTGTTCATTCGAGCTAATTCTCCCATTTCTGTCCATAAATACTCGAATGCAGACTGGACATGTGACACCGATGATTTTGTGTCAACAAATGCATACATTATATATCTTGGCAGTACACCCATATCATAAATTCAAAGAAATAAAAAGGTGTTGCACGATCATCAACCGAAGCAGAGTAAAAAGCAGACGCGTTCACATCATCAAAACTTTGATGGGTTTGGTCATTATTAACTGGTTGAAGATTGATATCCTATCAATACTGGTGATATACTGTGACAATGTAGGTGCAACATTACACTAAACTATCATTTTGTAAGAGGCAATATCTGATCAGGACTTAAGGATCACACACATCTCCACAAAAAATCAACTTGTAGATGCGCTTGCTAAGCCACCACCGCAGCCATGTTTTATGGAAATGAATAGAAAGATTGGAATGGTTGCAGCCCCACCATCTTAAAGAGGAATGTATAAATACTGTAGTTACTTCTTAATGAAATTCATTCAACCTTCAATCTCTTACATAATTGAGTTAAGTAACGATATTCAGTCTTAGCTCGGTATCATTATTTTTTCGTTGTTCAATATCGTTTTCCGGTCGGTTTTATAATCGCCATGTCCTTTTTGTAGTACTAAAGTTCTTAATATTGAATACTAGCTAATCGAATAATGAAATGCATGATAAATAAATTACTAAATTAGTGTATTTGTTTAACAAAAACCATTTAAAAACTACCATATATTTTGAAACGCTATTTTCCATATTTAGATTGATTGTATAAATTAATTGATTTCAGGATTTCAAATTCATTTTCTGGGATTAGGTATGCATGAATCATATATATTTTTATTTTGACTATGTTATAAATTTAAAAATAAAACTATTTTCAAATTTATAATTATACTTTAAAATAGATTTAAGGTAAATTTGATTAGAATTTTTTTATAAAATTAAAAATTAATAATAATTTAAATAAAAATCTCAAAAAACATTACTTTATACTTAAGTGTACATTACTTTTTGATCGTGAGTCTTATGTGCCTTAACTGAATAGAGTATTAAAATCTATGCTAGTCTTAGTTATTTTCCTACTTGTAATACTTTAATATATTTACGTATTTTGTTCTTTGCTTTGAACGTGTTTTATAAAATATATGACAAAATTAACCCGTTGAAATTAAAAATGTTTAATAAAAATATATTTTATACGAATTTGATTATTGATTTTCTTTTCCGTTCGAGATAGGATTCGATTTTCTAGATACATAGATTTAAGATATCATAGCATTTTATCGGGTTTACTTCATCTAATTAATATTTTTGTTATTTTATTTAAGGCATTCAAATATTTTTACTTTTTGGATAGAGTTTGGTTATATATAAATCGAGTGCATATACATGTATTTTAATATAAAAATTCAAAATTAATATGATTTAAAAAAAAAATCTTAAATTTAGTCTTTGATTCTTGTTCTGTTTTTCAAAATACTTAGATTTAGCACGGTATTTTGTCGAGTTCAATTCCTTTAATTTAAATTGCTTTTAGTTTTGATTTTAGGTTCTTAAAAATATTTAAAATATCTAACATATATCTAAGAACCAAAGGGACACGGGTAAAAAAAAATCAAATCCCGTGTAATAGAGTATAATCCTAGTAAATGTAGAAACCTAATAAAGATTGGAATGTCCGCCGAAGTTGGGCACAATTTATAGAAAGATCAAAAACTTGAGAATTATTAGAGCAGAAGAACAAAGTATAAAATGATAAAAGAGTTCCAAAAGAACAAAAGAGACACGAAGAAGACAAATCGATTAAAACCAAACCACACATTGCTCTTCTAAGCCTGCATTTAATCACACATTTGATTAAGTCTTTTAACAATCAAATTTGTTATACTAAACGATATATTATAAAGTTGATAATACCTTGTTTGCGATGTTGTTAGAGAGCCAGTCAAGTCCCTCATAAAGTCCTTCTCCGGAGGTAGCACATGTGCTCTGTATGTACCTGTTTAAACCCACCAAAGATTCACATTACTCCCTTACCTTTCAATGTTACATAAAGAGATTTGGTTTAGTTTTGTTTGGCTTACCAGTGTCGTTGACGGAGAGAGTGAAGCCCAAGCTTGTCAGTGATCTCAGCAGCGTTCATTGCGTTAGGAAGATCTTGCTTGTTAGCAAAAACAAGAAGCACAGCATCTCTCAACTCATCCTGCAACAGTCAAAAGGAACCGAAAATGATGCCTCTTGCTTCATCATGTAACACTATAGTGAGAAAGAGAGAGAGGGAGATTTTTACTTCGTTCAGCATTCTGTGAAGCTCGTCCCTAGCTTCCACAACACGGTCACGATCATTGCTGTCCACCACAAAGATTAGTCCTTGAGTGTTCTGGAAGTAGTGTCTCCACAATGGACGAATCTGGATGATCAAACAAAATAAAAACCATTGTCAAGTGTCCTTCAGCTAAATGTGGCAGTTCTTAGAGAATCACAGATGCTACTAAGTATATAGGTTGAGTTTTGATTCAGATTTATTAATTTCACATTGCAGATAGAATAATGTAATAACAATACCTTGTCTTGACCCCCGACATCCCACACGGTAAAGCTAATGTTCTTGTATTCCACAGTCTCCACGTTGAAACCTAGCCAAGACAGAATTTTCAATACGACAGAACTAAGTAAGCGTTTACTCTACTAACCATACACATAAACCATGAGACAAAGATGAAAAGCACCAACGAGTAAAAGCACACCAACAATATGAAAAAATATTGCAAATATTTATTGAAGTTGCAGTCTAGAATTTCACCATAATTCATTGGTCCAACCAGAAGGATGCACCTTAATAGTGTGTCAATATCTCATCCAAACTTAAGAGAATGATAAAACTTAGATAAAGAAAGAGGACACAAAGTTAGAAAACTCACCAATGGTTGGAATCGTAGTGACGATCTCTCCAAGCTTGAGCTTGTACAGAATCGTGGTCTTACCAGCAGCATCGAGACCCACCATCAGTATACGCATCTCTTTCTTTGCAAAGAGTCTGCTGAACAACTTTCCGAAGGACAACCCCATTTCTCAAGCCTGATTCAGAGTTTCCAAAAAAAAATCTTCAGTCTAAACGCATAGTCATTTGCAGATTCACGTCGATTCACTCGAGATAACAATTACAAAGCAAAGCAGTTTCTATGCATCCTACGATTTAGCTTGCGATGAAAATATCTCTCAGATCTCATTTGTATTAGCAAGTCTCGATCAAATAAACAACATGATTAAACAATAAGAGATCTAAATCCGATTTCGATTACCACCCGATCTGAAAAACAAAATCTAGATCACTTTACACAACGATCATGCAGATACAGATCTATCATCCATACGGAAACAAATCACAGGAAAACATGTCACATCCATAAAGAAATTCGTCGAATACACACAGATCTGGAGATGACGAAATCCGATCGGGAGATATATAATACAAGAAACGATCAAATAAAAAATAGACAGAGAAAAAGGAAGAAGGATTGGACGAAGAACAGATAATTACCGAGAGAAAAAACAACGTCGCAGAAGAAGAGCTAGACTTACAGTGTCGCCGATGGTCGTCCAAAGAAGAAGAAATGGTCTTCGAACGTAAGAGGAGAATCGTGGGCCGAACAATTCTCTACTTATTACAATGCCACAGAATGAGAATTTCCGCTTTCTGTTGCTTACTGTATATTTAATGTTTAATTATTTATTTATTTGTTTTTAAGCACTGTAACATATCGCGGGGATAGCTCAGTTGGGAGAGCGTCAGACTGAAGATCTGAAGGTCGCGTGTTCGATCCACGCTCACCGCAATTTCTTTTTTTTTTTAAATATATATCTGAAGATCTGAACTTTGCATATATACAATCAGGCCCAGTTTCAAATATATTTCGGCTTAGGCCCATATGACAAAAATAATTTAATTATTCCACTTATTAATATATATGCTCAGATTGAATAGAAAGTTTCTTTCCTTTTTTTTAAAAAATGGTTAAACATTTATATAATGCAACTTGAAAAACCATTAACAAACACTTATTGACTTACAATTAAATAATTTGACTTTATAAAAACTTAGATCTTGTATCTTGGTTAACAAAAATTATGAGTAGCATGATGGAGTTTAATGTTTCCTCCCTTCAATGCTTCTTATTAGTCTTACTAGGGGATTGACCGGGTTACACCCGGTTTTTAGTTTAGAAATATTAATGTATAGTTTATTTGTTGGGTAACTTGTCAAATTTTGTGATTTGCGTTGTATTTCTGAAATGAAAGGTATGTGCATCAGAAATGGATAATTTTATTATTATTTGGAATGGAAAAATTAAAGATATGTTGCCTTACATATTACACAATTTTTATTTGTGTTAAGCCAACTTATTATGCAATCATGGTGGTAGATGTGGTTGCAGGCTAGATTATTAATGACATCTCGTCCTTTGAATGTTTGAAGGCAAATAGTGCAATTTTTCAGTTATGAGTTATAGTTATGAAGCAGACTTCAATCACAATTCTAGTCTGGTTATATTTATTATTTAAAGATCAAAAGTACATGTGTGAAACTATTTGAAGACTATACTTATAATATTGTTTGAAGAACAATTTAAGAATATATCTTTTATGAAGTAGTATTTATTTATAAAATTATGTTACTAAAATATCCAAATTGCATAAGATGTTATTCTTTTCGAATAATTAGATTGATAAGATACAATAACCTCAAATCCTTTTATAGTTTGTCTAAATTAAGAGAAAGGGAACAAATTATAGATATCAGAATTATTAGTTGGATTGACTAAATAGAAAAATGACATGTATATAAGATGTTCAACCCAACTATTTTGGATGGTATAAAAAATAAAAATAAAAAGTAACTATGGACATTCAAAAGTGGTGAATATGTATAGTTTCAATAGAAAATTAAACAACTTCATCACTGTAAATCAACCGACGTATAATATGGACATTCAAAGGTCTTTCAAATTCGAATAACAAAGATTAAATTACATATTATATAGTTTTTGGTCCATAAATATATTTAAATGTAAAACAAAACCTTTATTTTCAAAGATTTTTTTTAACAAAATCGAAATGGACTTAGTTAATAAAAAGAGATGAAGAATTGGACGAAGAAGAAGATTCAATTTCAGGTAATTAGAGGGTTTTGATTTATGAATGACAAAATCTAGATATATAATAAACAGTTAAATTTTAGTATTTTTTCCAAATATATAATAACTAAATTATGCTATATAAGCTAATTGATTATATAATACATTATGAAAATTGTTTATTCTAAAGAAATTTTATTTTAAGGAAACTTATTTAACTTTTTTCTTTGACTCGGTTCATATTCAATTTAGGTTTTTCAAATATGTAAAAAAAGAAGAAGATATATATAGTTCATCTTACCTTACAATAAATTATTTTGTTTCATGCAATCTCTTTGTCAACACAATATCTACACCTTGGATTAATGAAGCCATTTGCAGGTTTGTGTCATGATAGATATAATAAACTTTGGATGACTTTATTAACGTGTGCGTACTTAACAAAACACAATATTTTGATAGTAATGAATATTGAGTGGAAGTAATTTTATAGAAAGGTGATCTCATAGTAGTGCAACGTTAAACCAAAAAAGAGGAAATTAGATGGAACTTATGAATAGTATGGAGAGACAGGAAATTGAAAAAACTTGTAACATTGAGAATGATTTTAAATTAAATCAAAGAAACAACTTGTAATGTGAGGTGAATAAGCTGGTTTAGTTGTTTAGACGGGGGTGCTTCTCGTTCTTCACGTCTTCATCGGATTTTTTGTTTGGATGTGTGTTCCAAGCCTTGGAAAGAATTGCACAGTCAGCAGATATGGGGTTGTTTATTCCGGACGCCTCGTCATTCAAGCTAACGTCGTTCGGAATAACACGGGAGACAGTGAAAGTTTAACGTGAAGCTAGGAAGTTCTACATTGACACTTCGATATGGAATTTGCAAGTTTGGCCAATAATTTGTTTTAAACTTGCAAGAGTTTCAGTTTTTAGTGCTTCATTGTTATCATCTCCCTAGGTAAAAAGGTAACAAAGTTTGGTTATTATTTGTATGGAAGGTGTATGTGTGTTTTTGAGGTGCAAGGGTATTGAATATACCTCAATTGAACTATTTATTTCCTGACATGTGGATAGATGTCTACACTTATAAATTTTTATCGATGTAGAAAATATTGTTTTTTTTTTCTATTTTATATTTTACATAGTTTATTTTTATTTTTTTCTAATTTATATTTTTAGTTGAAGTGACTGTTTTTTGTTAGTCATTAAATAGATGATTAGTACCTAACTGGAAAAAAAACAGCACTTGAAATTAGTAACCGCTACTACGTCTACTAATCCTTTTAAGAAAATTATTTTGCTAGAACGTCAAACCTAAGTAGTATTATATATAAGTTGAGTCATTTATAATAAAATAGTTTCTTTTTCTTGATCACTAAATTGCAGTATTTTGATAAGTTAGTTAGTTTGATTATTCTTAAGTAATATGTAAGTTTAGGTTTTACTACGTAAAATATTATTTATCAGTTTGGTCATTTTTAATTGGTATTCAGATTATGGATAGTTTATTAAGTAAAAAAAAATTTTTTTCATATTTTTTAAAAGAATTGTATTCTTTTTTGTTTAGTAATTTAGATAACTCTTCTAATAATTTTGCTCATACGATACGATATATTATACTTCTAATCAATATATTGGTTTAATATAGATTACAACATAATATAACTTAATTTGATGTGAGACATTTAAATGTCCATATTATAGTAAGTAATGTGATTAAGTACTTCTAATCAATATATTGGTTTAGTATAGATTACAACATAATATAACTTAATTTGATGTGAGACCTTTGAATGTCCATATTATAGTAAGTAATGTTATTAAATAAATAATAATTGTTTTTCGATTTTTTTATTAAAAATAAAAAATTTCTAAAACAAAAGCTGATGTGGCAATAAGATAGGAGTGATGTGGCAAAAAGATAGGAGTTTGAGAAAGATGAGTTGGATGGCTTAAGAGATCTCAAAACTTTGCTTTTATTAGTATAGATGTCTATCTCTTTTGGTTTTCTCTAACTCTGAAAATAGTTTAAAGTCAAACAATAAAACAATATTAATCAACTTCGGCGATTCTAACTCCGACACCGGAGGAGTTCACGCCGGCATGGGACTTCCTCATGGCATTACTTTCTTCCATAGAGGCACTGGTCGGCTCGGTGATGTCGACTCATTATTGACTTTTTCTATGAGCCCCATTTGTGTACATATACTGTATATTAATTTCTATAATATTGGTTTAAAATAGTCATAAATATTTAGTTCTTTCGGTTTCCTTCGGTCGATTTTTTGGATTTTGAAATATGATAACCATATATATATATATATCAATTAAAATTTGATTCGGTTTAAACTTTTTAGTTTAGGTTCTAAACAGATAAATAAAATAAACTGTATAAGATGGGAAGTAACTTTGAATTTCAATTGGTTTAGTTCCAAATGCTTATTTGTAACCCAAAAAAATCAAACAACAAAAAAATATTATTATAATTAGAAATTATTATTCTACATCAAAAATAGTAAAAAAATTATCTCTCGTATATAAGTTTCTTAACTCATTGCTCTTTAATTTTGAATTCCAAACCTAATTCTAATAATTTGTAACAAAGAGTAACCAAACACTGAAAAAAATTGTTAGAAAGAACTAACCGATTCAGTTTCGAGTACTTATTTATAATTTAAAGTACCATATTAAAATGATTAAATATTGTTAAGTACAATTAATTAGTAAAAATTAGTTTCATTTTCTGTTTAATTACTTGCGGTTATCAGATATAAGTTTGGATTGGTTTGGTTTGATTTTTTATTCTGGTATTTATGTAGAGGGGAGGGCGCGTTACTACAATACATATTGGGTTTCCATCTATTGCTGTTGATTTTAATATAATATATGATTTTAGGTGAACATATACAGATAAAATATTTGGGCCCGTATTTGGATTCTTTCTCACAAAATTTCAAAAGAGGAGTCAATTTCGCAGTCTCCGGCGCCACCGCTCTTCCGGTGTTTTCAACTTGCAAGTGAACCATTTAATTCTACTTGTCTCTTTTTGTCGTCTTGCTTTGATTTGGACGTGAATTAAAATCAAAGCTAACCAAATCTTCCATATAACCATATTTTCAGGTGTTAGCACATCTCTAAAACATAATATTTATAATTTTTAGTGAGGATAGGTGATTCAGTGGTGTAATCACTTTACAAATTTTCAAGGCAGAGATCGAACCTCATACCCGTAGTAGTATGAGCGAGATTTAAAAACCAGTAAGCTAGTTGACAAAAACGAAAAACAAGATGATTAAAAAAATAAATGTTAGTAGTTGAAAACAAAAATTATAACAGAAGGCATTTGAAGATTAAAGTTATTAATAACACAATATCAGTTAATAATATAACTAGATAAATTTCTCTAATATAAGCGATGATTGTTTAACTGCCAAAAATAATTATGTTTGATAATGACTATTTAAACACTCATAAATAAGTTCAAATGATTTTTTTAACATTGCTTTTCAAACAAAATATTGATTAACACTAAATTTATATTATTAACAACAATCACATTCCTCACAAAATAAAAATAATAACATGAACATATTACATTGGTTTTTTATTCTAATGCATTGATCAACAAGAGATATTACATTGGTTTTTGATTCTTTCTACAAACATGTAAGTTTTGGCTTTCTACAAGTATATTTCTTCATATGGTGTCTTTTAAAAATCTCGCTATCCACCAGTCAAGTTTTAATAAAGTTTTGGATAAAAATAATGATAACAATAATTAAATAGCACGAAAGCTTAGATTTGATATTTCATGAAAGAGGGGAAAACCAGAAAAGATTCTGTGGGGAAGCCTCTTTGTTTTTTAGTTTTAATCTTCTCTCTGTTATCTCTGCTTCTTCACTTTCTTCAATTAATGATTTCTCACCCATCTCTACAATTACAACTACAACTACACAACTATTCTATGTCTGGGTATTCGGGTATTCGAATCGGTTCTGAATAAAATCTAATTGGATTCGAATATTTCAAAACTCGTTCTCAAAAACTTATCTCTTCAGGTAATTAATTATGTTGACCTAAACAATCTTATCTCCATTAATTAATCACTTAACAACATACTCATTTAAATCACCAAGCAACATAAATTAATTAAATTAAACATAAAACTAAACAAAATAAATAGTAATAATAAGAATAAAGGTAGAACAATTCAATAAATAATAAAACAATAGGTAAAACAAATGCATGGTGATAAGAAAACATGTCTTTGAGGAATGGGTATCATGGATCAGTGTATCATTTAAATCAACTAGGCGCACAACACTAAATAGAGCAGACCTCTAGGTGGTAAGTTCACAAGACACTGAGTCCACTCTTGTGGCAAACAAATTCGATTAAGCTATTAACATACCATTTCGCCATAAGCGTTTGACAACTTAACCGACATAAATAAACAACTCACTTTGTCCTGATTCACACCTCAAGCGTTCAATCTTTCGAGCTAAGAGTGTTAATTATTTGAAGTTGGTTTGGTCATACGTTCTTTCAAACACCTACCAGGTGCTAGAGCATCTAAGAACATGCTTCAGTGGATTACGATGAAACAAGTGATGAAAGCACCAAATCATATGAGATCTAAATTTTCTTAACTTTAAGCAACCTAGAAGACTTAAGATCCACGCCAACCCAACCCATCCTCAAGAGCCCTACGTAAACTACTAAGATGTCATAAGAAACATTAACAATGAAATTCACAACATATGACATTAATGATATATTTGAAATAATATGATAAACAAGATTAAAAGAAAACAAAAAATCACATTCATAATAAAAGTAAAAGGTATTTGCGTCTCGTGATTACAAAGAAGAAAACGGTTGTTGCAAAAAGTAGTAAAAACCTTGATACGTTTCTCGTAGAACTTAACCAAACCCTGAAATGATTCGGCCCATCAGGTGGTCTAGTTTTTGGCCCATTATTCAAATAACTTGTGAAATTCGGTCCATCGAGTGAAGACAAAAGTGCTAGGTTTGATTTTTGCCACAAACAGAGGATGAACTCGAGATGCCCCTTGAGTGTCATGGTGCTCGACCTGGATCTCGAACAGGCACTCGAGTTTTGGCCTTTCTTAACTTCTAGCTCGAACTAGTACTCAAGTTTTGGCCTTGCTCGACTTTTGGCTCGAGCTGGCACTCAAGTTTTAGCAATCTCCTACTCCAGTCCAACTCCAAGTGGTGTTCTTTTTACCTCTTTGTCTCCACTTGTCTTGAACACTCCATTTTGTGCCTTCAAGTACATGAAATCTCCTCAAATGCAATGTGCGTGCTATGCAAATGGATGAAGCTATTTAGCCTCTAAAATGATAAGAATGTAGTAGATATGTATGCAAAAAATGGCTAAACAAGACTCGTAAAACATGCTCAAATCCACTCAAATCAACTCAACCAAACTTATTCTTTGATTTCCCTAAAGCAAACAGACAAGAACAAATTCAGAGCAGAGGTTGCTTAGCGGGGACTCAAAACCAAAGCAAGTTGATCTTAATGCTAAACTCAATGTCATGTTTTGATGTTCTAGGTTGCATTATATCAAGTCCTACTTTTTTTAAAAGGTTAGCCATGTTGATTACAATTCAATTTAAGTCAAAGCTCAACCTACAATTGCCTTAAAATAAACCACTCTTTTTAATATTCATTAAATTCAAACCATGAATCAAGTTATGCATCTCCTATGAACTTGTTTGGCTAAAGCAATGATCTAAGAGATTAAAGTGATCTCTTCCATGTATTGGCTAAATCAAATATGAATAAGGATCACTCAAAAATGGAATAAGTTTTAGCATAACGCTAAAGGTGAGAGCCTAGTGCACCCAACTCGAGCTCATACCTATTTATTCTAAATACCAGAAACCGATCATAATTTTACCCTTTAAAATCAAAGAGACTTTTCTTTCGCAAATCTGAGGAGAGGGGTTTCTTAATTAAACTCTTCTAGTGGTCTTATAGCTTTGGTTCTATTTCCACTTTTAATGCATAAGACACTCTAGACTTTATATATCTCTTTCTTTCTAAGAATCCAATTTCACCTTTTTATTTCCCAAAACCTTTACTAGAACATATAAACATTTCTCTACCCTTTCTCCACTTAGTTTCTTTGACTCAGGCCCTTGTTCTTTTCTTTTATTCATTCATTTCCCAACCCAAATGAGTAAGCTTTCCACACCTAAATACCACTTACGCCTAGTCTGATCCAAAAATCGTGAAGTGGAAACTACATGAAACCTTATCCTATTGGTCTCACCTAACACTTTATGCCAAGATTACACCAAAAAATAGATCTCACAGTCACACATCAAGCAATGTATGGCTAGATTGGAGGTAAGGGTCAAGGTGAGAGTCTACTTGGATTAACAAGATATATGTAAATGGTGAAAGAAAATCCAAGTATTTTGTGATCCACAAGTTTAGACTCAAAGCACATACTTAATAATTAAGCGTTCAGTTTCAGTTCTCACTTATCAAGGGGTGGCGTATAATCACAGCAAAATTAAGCTAAGATATGAAGCTTACATTAAACATTCCTAGCATGGTGCAATATTACACTTTGAACCAAAAAGCAAGCATCAAAAAACATTAACTCATAGCAGTGAATTTAGCACATAAATTAGCAAGCTTACAAGGTAAAATCATCATAATCCCCAATGAATGACTAGACTCGATCCTATATAGATGCAAATACATGATAATTTGTATATATGTTTTTGACAATTTTTTTTATATGCCTTACATGAATGCATAATTAAAATGAAAAATCTTTTTGGGTTTTATAAAAGTTATATAAATGCATGATAATCAAAAATAAGAATAGAGAAAACATGATCAAATGCTATCTAGGATTCTCCCCGAAATCTAAATCACACGGTCCCTTGTGTGGATAAAAGCATGATGAATGATCCTGGACAAGCAAACATAACTAAATATGTAATGTTATATACAAGAAGAGTATAACAGTTATCCCTTTGTGGAGGCAAAATAGCGACCACCCAGCAGGATCCACATCGTCATGTGGTTAATGTTCTAGTTGAGTGTTGTAGTGGTACGAAGGAGATGGTCCCAACGAATTCCTTAAGTTTGTAACCCCCTGATGTAATGTCAAGCCGTGGGATAGCATTTCTTTGTGGTGCAACGCTGACACTCCTCCGTATTTGTGGTCGGCCTGGAGATTTTATGTGAGTAGATGTAGAAGGTTGTGTATCATACTGGGGCTCAGAGATTCTTCCAGCATTTTAACTACAAATCGCACCAGCATGCTTCAACGAGGGCTCAAACTGAAAGGTTACGTCGATTTTGAGTATCGTGGTTTGTGGCGTCGCTTGTTGCTTCTGCAGTTGGGGCACTGGCCTCTAGAAGTGTGATGATGTCCTGCGAGGTTGCTCTAGCATGAAGTATCATCTGGTTTGTCGCGCGGTTGAAGTGCAGTGTCTGAGAGGCGTGGAGGTTTTGACTCTTTGTATTCTATAGAAGTTGTAGTTTTTTCTTTTTGAGAGCTGAAATCATGTTTGAGAGATTTGAGCATGCCCATCACTTGGTCCACCTTCTTAACATTCCACTTGTCCAATCTTTGCATTAGGCCAAGGTTCTTGTGAGAAATCTTGAGTCTCTTCCACATCTTGGGATCCACATATTCCAAAAAATAATAACATTTTAGCTCTTCTTCTTCCACATTTGATGATTCCACTTCCTACTCCTGATGGTCTATATGCATTCGAGTCCCAATGAGGAACTCGTCCGACGGTAGAAACGCAATGTTACATATGCCTTGTAGCGCTGTGAAAGTTCACGTTGGGGAGCATTATCTTTGCATTGGTTCCTGAATATGGCAATGTGAACTTATACACCTAGAGTCCTTCTTGTGGCCTGTTTTGCAGGATCTTGTGCATTCGTAAATACGCCATATCAAGCCAACAAGAAGAGTTTGTTTTGATTTACATTTGACACGACAATATTCCAATATTCTCATTATTATGCCACCCATGCAAACATAGGCATTGTGTGGGTTTTGTAAGAGGCAATCCCACTTCCTGTCACTTGTTAACTACTTCATTAACACCTTTGTGAATCCATTGTTGTTCAAGTTTTCATTAAATATTTACTCATAATCACCATAATGTTCAAGGAAATTTTTCAGTCCTTCAGCTATCATCTCAAGCTCAGGTTTTCTGATATTACCACACTCATGCCTTGCAAAGCACGTATTCGCGATGACCCTGTGGAAACATATGATGGAAGGGTTTTTGATCAGAGTGCATTTCTCTTAGATGTATTGTATGGGTTACAATTTGCTATTACCTTCCACAAAATGCTAATTCATCTTTCTCAAACGTAACATCAAGTCTATTACATGGTAGTAGTTTGTAAAGCTCCTCGAACTGATTTGTCGTGGGATGGTAATTCTTCCGTTAATCTCAATTGTGAGGGCCCCAAATCCTCTCTTACTTTTGAGTTGCGCTTTATTAGCGGGGTATATATGTAGCTCCACAGAAGACAGAAACTGGGCAGTCTCTGACTTATGAGTCCCTCTAGTATTTGACACGAACTAAGTCAAATTGCATGCGTTCAGGAGAATGACTACATTCTTGACGATTCCAGCGGACCATTTTTTCCTGATGAGGGTAGCGTGTACCTGTCGTGTTAATCGTCTTAAAAGCCCTCAATGCGTCCTTCTTGGTGATGGTTATCGTTCTCCCAGTAGCCACACCAGTGTTATCTTCATTATTAGACTTGTCTATGTTGTTATCTCTCTCGCTTGAGCTACTGTCAATTATTTCATCTACCTCTTCATCCCGAATTGCTTTCCCCTTGCAAATATTTTCTCCCCTCTGCACAAACTCGGACTTGAATTCCTCTTCGAAGGTTCTCGTTAGCCATAGAACGAGTGTGTCACCTCTTCGAAGAACCTAAAGTTGAATATCTTCATTAGCACTATGAACTTGTGGTGGAATGGCTACGACTTGAGTTGTGGCAGTGGATGAGTGGCAGAGACTCGAGCTCAGGATCGAGTGGTGAAAGAGACTCAAGTTGAAGACGGCGGCACTTGCATGGGCTTGGCTTGGCTGATTTTCGAAGATTTTCATCAACGGTAGCCAATTATTTTGAAGAAGAGAAGAATGATGTAATGAAAGAGATAGTGGATTCTTTTCGTGAGTATGATGGTGGAGTGAAGAGTGAGGTGATGTGTGCTAACTTAAAAGGAACATGACATTAGTTTTGTGGCCAACATATGGGTCATATACTCTTATTTAAGCATTATTGCAGAGGAAATTAAGCAAAAAAAAAAACATCAAGTCATCTTTCAACTCCAGCGAGATATGTATAAAGACATCAATCAACATAACTCATTTTCTAGTCTAGCAAGATAAAAATGTGGCCCTTTTCTATATTTCACTGCTCCATATCTATATGAAAAGGACTCAGCAGAAAATTAGTGAAACACATGTCTGATAAAAAAAGAAATGTCAAGGATATGAGGGTTCGTTTAAAAATCTGGTAGATTTTGTTGTGTGTTTTTCTCATTTCTTGGTCTCGACGTGACAAATCGAGTTAGCTAGTTATCTACCAGACTTTTGACAGTTCCACTTTCTTTTCTTAGTTAAATAATCAACTCTAGTTCACGAGATTCCTAAAATTCAAAATCAAAAACCAAAGAAACAAAACAATGAAATCATAAAAACTTAATTAAAATATTTACAAAGGATACCATGGATTGCCTCCCAAGTGCGCTTGTTTTAGAATCTTGAGCTTGAATCCTCACATCAAAGATGAGGTGGCTCATCGAGAAAAACCAAAGTTCTCTCGAGAATGATTTCGTTAGCCATGTAAGGGTTGACTCTCTGACCATTCACAGTAAAATCTTCATTGTCCTTGTTGATCAGAGTTACAGCTCCATATGGCGAAATTTCTCTGACTCAAAATGGATCGAACCATCTTGACTTTAGTTTTCTAGATAACAACTTCAGTTTTGAGTTAAATAGCAGTACTTGATCACCAGCTGTGATCTGCTTGGGTGTAATGTTCTTATAAAAAGCTTTAGTCTTTTCCTTGTAAATTTTTAAGCTCTCATAATCTTCAAGTTTAGTCTCATCTAACTCGTGTAAGCCCATGAGTCTTTTCTCTTGGTAGACTTGAGATCAAAATTCAAAAAATTTGTTGCCCACAGTGCTTTGTATTCTATCTCAACCAGCAAGTGTCATGATTTCCCATACAGCAACTAAAATTGAGTCCTTCCAAATGGGGTTTTGAAAGCTATTATATACGTCCATAGCGTGTCATCTAACTTAACTGTCAAGTCTGGCTTTAAAACTCCCATAACTCTAGCTAGAATGTCTTTGATTTGCTTGTTTGATACTCCCACTTGGCAACTGGTTTGTGGATGATAAGGTGTAGCTACCTTATGCTTAACTATGTGTTTCTTCTGCAGACTTTCAAACACTTTATTAATAAAGTGGGAACCTCCATCACTGATAACCACTCGAGCCACTCCAAACCTACGGAAAATGATGTTTTTGAACAGTTTTAGCATAATATTAGCATCATTCTTTGGGCATGGTATAACTTCAACTCACTTTAAGACATAATCCACTGCAACCAGAATATAGCTATTCCCATGCGAAGGTGGATTGAGTTGCCCCATTAAATCAATTCCCCAGCAGTTAAACACCTCGATCTCCAAGATTATATTATGTGACATCTCGTTTCTCTTGGTGATGTTTCCAATTCCTTGACATGGATCACATTTGGAGACAAAACTCTGAGTATCTTTAAACATAGTCGGCCACCATAAACCAGGTTGTAGAATTTTTTGAATTGTCTTGAACGTGGCGAAGATACCACCATAAGCTGATCCATGACAATGCTCCAAGACACCCTGAACTTCTTCTTCTCCAATACACCGTCTGAACAATCCATCAGATCCTTTCTTGTACAAGTAGAGCTCATCCCAGAATTAGTGATTCACATCTCTGAAAACTTTCTTCCTCTCATAGGAATCCATGCTCTTTGGTACTTCACCAACAACCAAGTAATTCACCAAATATACATACCATGGTAGAGTAGATCCAACGATTGTACTACTGATTTGACAATAATTCTCATCTGCTCTAAAGTCATGAGCTCCTCTTCTGGCATCGAGTCCTCTATCATCATTCATGACAGGTGATCTTCCACTCCATTATGCACTCCAGGTTTGTCCACTACTTCTATGTCAAATTCTTGAAGCAGCAATATCCACCTTAGTAACCTTGGCTTAACATCCTTATTTTTCATCAGGTATTTCAATGCTGCATGATCTATATGCACAATTACATTGGAACTAACGGAGGTAGGATCTGAACTTCAGTAGTTGCATACTTGACCTAAGCGTTGCAAAGTGTCATGTTGGCTTAATATATCACAAACGGTAGAGCCCAATTTGGAGCCTGGACTATTGGAGCATAAACCAAAGCTTCTTTGATTTTTAGAAACGCCTCAAGACACTTAAAGTCAAAGTAGAACTCGACCTCTTTGCATAGTAGGAGAGTTAGCGGTCTTACAATTTGTGAGAAGTCTTTAATGAACCTCCTGCATAACCCATCGTGTCCCAAGAAACTTCTGATCTCCTTCACCGTGTTAGGAGGTTGTAGCTTAACCATGAATTCAGTCTTAGCTTTATCAACCTCAGCACCCCTTTCTAATATCTTGTATCCCAAAAGAATTCCTATCTTGACCATGAAATTACACTTCTCCCAGTTCAACACCAGATTAGTTTTCACACACCTGCTAAGTACACTTCACAGATTTGACAAACAAAAGGAGAAAGAAGATTCATCGACAGAGAAATCGTCCATGATCGATCAGATCTGAAAAATAGAAGTCATACAGCGTTGAAAAGTAGGAGGTCCATTGCACAAACCAAATAATATTCTTCTATGTGAAAATGTTCCATAGGGGCAAGTGAAAGTGGTTTTCATGGTTATATGGATGTATAGGAATTTGAAAGTATCTACTATACTCATCTAAAAAGTATAGTATTTGTGATTAGCTAACCGTTCTACCATTAGATCAATAAAAAGAAGTGGGAAATGATCTTTCCTAGATGACAAATTTAACTACCTATAATCAATACACATCATATGGCCAATGATATTTCTAGTATGGATTAACTCATCTTTTTCATTTTTAACTACAATGATTACTCTCTTTTTAAAAACACAATAAACAGGTAAAACCCACTTACAGTCAGAAATTGAATATATAATATCAACATCTAGCAACTTAAGAATTTTCCTTTTCACCAGTTCTTTTAGATTTTAATTCAACCTCCTTTGAGGCTCAATGCTTGAATGTGATTCATTTTTAAGATGAATCCTATGAGCACAAAACTAGGTGGTATACCTCTAATGTCAGCAAGATGATAACTTATGGCCCTCTTAAATCTTTTCAATTCAGTTAACAGCATGTTCAACTCATCATTACTCAAAGCATTATTCACAATGACAGGATAAGTGTAGTTAGGGCCCAAGAAAGCGTACATTAGCCGTGTCGGAAGTGGTTTCAATGCCACTTTGAGAGCCTTAAGCTCAGACCACTCGTCAGAGGTTGTGGATGTGGTGCACTCGAGTACCTGCAGCTCGAGTTTAGTGGTCGAGTCTAATGCAATCACTATCAAATTACGGCTCAATGCTCTGACTTCAGAACTCGTTTAAACCAATTCTTCAATCACAACAGAGCTCTTAACAGGCATGTGAGCGTCTAGAAGTTTCCCATTACACTCAGCTTATATACTTAAAATATCTATCCACAACTGACTTAGTCAAGGTGATTTGTAGTTGATCTTCTTCAGCCAATTCCTTTAATAACTCATCAGCAGAGCATCCATTTCCTTATTCGATAACACCTGATCTTCAATGGTTAGCTTCTTCATCGCATCATTAATGTTAAACTTTGTTTTGAAGTCTTCCCTAAGTTAAGCTTGATTTCTCCTTTCTGGACATCAATGATTGCACCATCAATAGCTAAAAAGGGTCTTCCAAAGAGTAGTGAATCCTTAGGTTACTCATCCATATCCAAGAAGATGAAATCAATTGGTATTCTCACTACCTATATGTTAGAACCAAAGATATCTTACGGGATTTGTAGCTGAAACCCAATCTCTTTGCAACCAAAAATGGCATGGGGCTTATTGATGCATGAAGGTCGTATAAGCACTTGTTGAAGGATAAGGGTCCAAGTAAGTAGGGAATTGTGAAAGTTCCAGGATTACCAAGCTTCTTTGGTGCCACTTTCCTTTGAATGATGGCGTTGATTTCATGAGTGAGCACTATCATACCTTCAACCTCTTTTGCTTTCTCCTTAATCGCATCTTTAAGAAACTTCTGGTAAGGAAACATCAACATAAAAGCATCCAATATGGGGACCTTGAGCTCAATGCATTGAATTTGCCTATCAAAGACTGCTTTGTACTTCTTAGCAAAGTCCTTCTTGAACCTCTATGGGAAAGGCACATGCGGTTTATAAGGCAGAGGAACGGTTTCATTGTTTCTAGTGGAATTGGCTATTTTTTATCCTTAGATGGTGTCACTCGAGTGTCATCATCGAGTTGAATTTCAGCAGAGACTTTTTCCGCTGACTATGGAGAAATTTGTTACACTTGATTGTGGTTAACTCAAGATGGAGGGTAGAGTTAACTCTCTGGAGTTGATTTTTCAGTCTTATCATTGATGAGGTTATCCTCCCCCTCTTGAGCTTTATTGTGCTCAGTATCATTAGCACTCTCTGCATGAATTAATAGCTCGCTTCAATTCTGAGAGTAATGGCACTAGAGTGATATTCCTTTGGATTCTGAACTACTTTTCTAGGAGTTGCCCGCTAGTCTTCACCGTTGAAGAAGAGGCTTGTTGATTCTCAACAAACTTGAGCCTTGAACTTAGCATTTCAAACTTACAATTTAGATCATGATGTGATGCATCAATCTTCGAATGCACATCAGGGAATTTCTTGGTGAGCTCAAAAGTTGTTGTTGTCTAGTCTTTTAGTAGTTATTGTAGAATATCTATGACCTTTGTTGTTTGTTGAGGAGCAGGTGGAACTGGATGTTCATATCATGGCGGCACTGTAGTAACGAGTTAAAAACTCTGATGGTACCATTGCTTTTGGATGTAGGCTTTTGGTGGTCCATGTTGTTACGTGGATGGGTAGATCTGGTCTTGAAGGTTAGCAATGTGTGTGTTTCTGTAAGAGAGGTTTGGATGTTTCTTGTAATTTTTGTACGTTTATATCCACCTTCTTGATTCTGCACAATGTGGACCTTCTTAACGTGATCATATTCATCTTGGAGTTCCTCTTGACACAGTACGTGTACTGGTTTCTAGTGTATGAATGCCAGTTTATCCAGCTTCTCATTCAAAACCTTGATTTCTTTTCTACTAACTGATTCAGATTCAATTGTACCTCTCATAGTTTTGTTGTATTATTTGTTATATTGACCATCAGCTTGAGCTAAATTCTCTAGTAGCTCCAAACCGTCATCAACATCTTTGTTAGAGAAATTACCATTGCTTGCAGTATCCAGTAGCATGCAGATTTTCGGATGAACTCCTCGGTAGAGGGTGCTGAGTAGAGACTCGGTGCTAAAGCCATGATGAGGGCATTAAGATTGGTACGCTTTGAACTGCTCCCGTGATTTAGAGAATGATTTACGATTTTTTTTTGCGCAAAGCTGGAAATTTCATTGCAAAGTTTTGTAATTCCTTGAGGTGGATAAGCACTTGGTTAGAGAAGCTCTCTTACATTCATCCCATGAAGTGATAGTGCATGTAGGTGTGTGTTTCTCCGAGAGGCGTGTTTTATCTCCCAATGAGAACAAAAACAACTCAAGCTTCTAGGCATCCTCGCTGACTCTATTGATTTTAACCATGTCACAAAGCCTCTCAAATTCATCTAGATGGTCAAGGGGATCCTCGGGTGATAATCTGTGAAATTTTTTTTGTTGAATCATGGCAATTGTACTGCTTTTGATTTCAAAATTGTTGTTTGGGATGGCAGGAGCTGCATTGCCATGTCATAGAGTGTGAGTGCTAGGCGCATCATCGCTTCATATCGTTCTGGCCTTCCTCTAGTGAGGTCCAATTGCAGGAAAATCTTGGGGTAACTGATGTGTGTTCGATTCTGCTGGGTGATCCACCGACATGATGTTGTCTAGATCAGAGTGGAAACGGTTTCTCAGTTTTTTCAACTGACGTGGGAATCTGTCAATGTTATCTTTGAAACTGAGAATGTTCTGACTGCCTTTGGATCGTGTATGCATACAATGTGTGAACCCAACTCGAGCTATAAGATCAAGGTAAATTCAGATTTGCGCGGTAACATCTGAGACAAAATAGAAAGAGTGTAAGTTATCAACAGGAAATAAAAAGGACTTGGTCTGAGAAAGATCATAGTCCTAAATGTAAGCAATTTCCCATTTGGCAACAACACTAATTTGATAACAAGATTTTACTCTATTTCTCAAATTATAGTATACTAAGGTGTCGATGTAGTATAATACGAGTCAAACCAACTAAAAGTGTAACTAGCATTCAGAACGTGACTAACTATTCTAATCCAAGTTAATGAGGGTGAATATTTTCTAGCAACCTATATTATTCAATTATAAATTGAATTGAACATAAAAGTAAATAGAGCAAATAACAATAATCTGAATAAAGGCAAAACAATTCAATAAATAATAAAACAGTAGGTAAAGCAAATGTATGGTGATGTAAAAACATGTCCTTGAGGAATGGGTATCATGGATTAATGTATCATTTAAATCAATTAGGCACTTGACAACACTAAATAGAGCAGACCTTTAGGCGGTAAGTTCACAAGACATTGAGTTCACTCGTGGCAAGCAAATTTAATTAAGTTATTAACAGACCTTTTCACCATAGACGTTTGACAACTTAACCAACATGAACAAACAACTCACTTCAAGCCGATTCACAACTCAGACGTTCAATCTCTCGAGCTAAGAGTATGAATCTCTAAAGTTGGTTCGGTCAGACATTCTACCAAAAACCTATCGGGTGCTAAAACGTCAAAGAACATGCTTCAGTTGATTAGGATGAAATAAATGATGAAAGCACCAAATCAGATGAGATATAAGTTTTCTTAACCTCAAGCAACTTAGAAGACTTAAGATCCACGCCAACCTAACACATGCTCAAAGGCCCTAGATAAACTACTCAGATATCATAAGATAAACATTAACATTGAAATTCACAGCATATAACATTAATGATATACTTGAAATAATATGACAAATAAGATCAAAAGAAAATGAAAATTGCATTAAAAAAAGCATAAGGTTTTTGTGGCTCGTGATTACAAAGAAGAAAATGGTTGTTGCAAAAAGTAGTAAACACTTTGATGTGTTTTTGGTAGAAATTAGAGTATTTATACAAAACTCAACCAAACCCTGAAATGATTCAGCCCATCGAGTGGTCTAATTTTTGGCTCATTATTGAAGTAGCTTGTGAAATTTGGCCCATCGAGTGAAGACAGAAGTGTTAGGTGCTCGACATGCGGCTCGAGCTGGCACTCGAGTTTTGGCCTTGCTCGACTTCTGGCTAGAGCTGGCACTCGACTTTTAGCCCTGCTCGACTTCCGGCTCGAGTTGGTGTCCAGCGTTGGATCAGTTTTGACAATCTCCTGTTCCAATCCGACTTTAAGTGCTACTCCTTATACCTTTTTGTATCCACTTGTCTAGAACACTTCATTTTTGTACCTTCAAGTATCTAAAATCTCCTTAAATGTAATGTACATGCTATGCAAATGGATGAAACTATTTGGACTCTAAAATGATAAGAACGTAGTAAATATGTATGTAGAAAATGGTTAAACGGGACTATTAAAATATTCTAAAACCTATACATACCAATATTAGACAAAATGATCTTTTACTTGCTCTTTACGATTCCAATTTAACATTCACACTAATCGTCAACAAAAATCCTTCCATGCTTCTTGAAATTAAAAACGCCATAAAGATTCTTTATTTCTTCCAATTTTATACTTTGTTACATGAAAATGTCAAAAAAAAACTTTAAAATTTCAAAATCGTTGAAAAAGTATTAAATTTTCGAATCATTGAATTTAGTATAATTAAATCACGAGTTTTTTTTAATATTGAGCCATAATTGGCCGGTGTAATAGCCAAATTCGTACATAAAATAGACAATAAGATTTGATCGTTGGTTATACAAATACACATGCATTTAGTGGATATATCATTTATCACTAGACTAAAAGTCATATGCGTCAATTCACTCTCTCGTTAAACTATTTAACCGTCTGTATATCCTTATTTAACTTTTTGATTAAATTCTGTTTAGCTTAATTGATTAAAAATATAAATTAGTTAATAGACTTTTAGCAAAAAATTAGACATGATTTTGAAATAATTAACGATATAATGAAAATAAATTTATCAACCAAATTTCGGGATTCAATTGGTAAGTCAACAAAAAGTCATTATTAAATTTACAACCTACAAAATTCAATATTTTTATCAGTGATGATGATTGAATGATCGCGGTTTTTTTTTAATAATTTTTCCCAATCTCTTACCTCAACTTATAGTTTCGCAAAATTGATATTTGGTGGAGGCAGAAAGTTTTGGGTACATAACACAGGCCCATCGGGCTGTGCACCAAAAGAATTAGCCATTCACCAACATAACGATTCGGATCTTGACCCGATTGGTGTTTCCGGGTTCACAACGAAGTCGCAAAAGCCTTCAACAAAGAACTCTCAAGTCTCTGCAACGAAATGAGATCTGAATTTAAAGATGCCACTATTGTCTACATTGATATTTACTCCATCAAATACAAATTCTCTGCCGATTACAAACATTACGATGCGTTATTGATCACATTAATAAATCGTTTTTATATTGGTAATAAATTTAAAACCGGTTTACATCGGTTTACTTTGATTTTGTGGTTTTAGGATTTGTGGATCCGTTAATGGCTTGCTGTGGTTATGGAGGAAGACCAAATAATTATGATCGAAAAGCAACTTGTGGTCAACCCGGTTCAACTATTTGTCATAATGTAACCGAAGCAATTACGGTGTTCACTATACCGAAGCTGCTAACCGGCTTGTAGTTGACCAATCAATACTCTCACCCAAAAATTCCCCTTGACTGGTTTTGGTAGATCTAAAACAAATCAATCAATATAACCGGTTTTGACAATGTCGAGTCCAAACACTTTGGAGAAGCAGTTAAGATCAAAGATTGGGATAATGATATCACAAAGGAAGTAGTTGCTCTTGAGGATCAACACACTTGGGATATTTGTGATCTTCCTAAACGGCAAGTGGCTCTTGGGTCTCGATGGGTGTACACGACGAAGTATGATGTTGATGGTACTGTGGAACGCTATAAGGCTCGTCTTGTTGTTCTTGGTAATGATCAGATTGAAAGTGAAGATTATTCTGAAAAATTTGAGCATGTTGTCAAGATGACAACGGTTTGATCCTTGCTAAGGTTAGTCGCAGTGCGAGGATGGGAAATGTATCAAATGGACGTCAACAATGCATTCTTGCACGGTGATCTTGAAGAAGTTTACATGAAGCTTCCTTTTGGTTTTCGTCACTCTCATCCCAACAAGGTTTGTCGTCTTCGCAAATCCATGTATGCCGTTAAGCATACTCCTCGTTGTTGGTTTAAGAAACTTATGATGCCTTGCTTAAGTTTGGATTCACACAATCCTATGACGACTGCTCATTTTTCTCTTACACAAAGAAAGGAATTGAAATTCAGATTCTAGTATATGTTGATGACTTGTTAATTTGTGGCAATGATAGTCATATGGTTCAGAGTTTCAGAATTATCTCAGTAAGTAGTTTTCGATGAAAAACTTAGGTAAATTGAAATACTTTCTTGGTATTGAAATCAATCATGGATCTGATGGTATTTACTTGTCCCAACGAAAATATGCTTTGGACATAATATCTGACATCAGGCTCTTGGGATCTAAGACTGCATCGACGCCACTAGAGCAAAATCATAATTCGCTTTGGATGATGGTACACTCCTCAGTGATCCCACGAAGTATTGGCGGTTAGTTGGACGTCTAATTTATCTTATGAACACACGACCAGACTTGTATTATTATGTACATGTGTTATCACAGTTTTATGCAACCCCCTCGTGAAACTCATTAGGATGATGCTCTCAGGGTTGTACGTTACTTGAAAGGGGCTCCGGGAGCTGGAATTCTGTTGAAATTGGACAAAGACTTGTCACTCACTGTCTACTGTGATTCTAATTAGGCATATTTTCCTTTAACTAGGCAGACTCTTAATGTTTATGTTGTGATGCTTGGTGACTCTCAAATCTCTTGGAAAAATAAGAAGCAAGATACAATCTCTCACTCGTCGGTTAAAGCTAAGTATCGGGTAATGGTAGTAGCTCCTCGAGAAATTAAGTGGTTTCGTAAAATTTTTGAAAGAATTGGGTATTGAACATGATGTGCATGTTCGTCTACTATGTGATGATAAGGTTTGATGAAAGAACCGGGGATGATTCTCACAAGGTGATAGGCGGCTTCAAGAGATTGGACTCAAGTCTCTCTTCTCTTAGAAACCAATGAACACAAGGGTGGAAGATGGGAATTGACTAGCTGGACTCAAGTCTCTCTCTAGGCAATTCAGTCGATGAAAGGGCGTGGAGGTGGATTGATGGACGCCACACAAGTGATGGAAGAACTTGTGATAAGTCAAAACTCGGAGTCGCCTTGATATCACTCACAAGGAAAGGCCAAATTTGAAGTGTTAAATCTCTCTTGGTTTTGAGAAGAAGAAATACGATTTTTATTTATTCAAAAGGTGAGTTACAAGGCTGCATAGGAGGAACCTTATATAGTGGTTCAAGGCAGCTAGGAGAGTATCTCTTACATAAATGAGAATACTCGAAATAAAATGGAAAGATTACAATTTGGTAAAAAAAAGGAAAAAAATTGAAAAGGAAATATGCAAAAGAAGCAAACAGAATAATGGCAATTGAAATAATGGAAATACTTACCTAAACTCGATTTTGGTAAGTCTTAGGCGTCCTTAGTTGGGACTTTAAGTGGCTGAATCGAGATCATCACCATTTGGCCTTCAAGTAGCTCTATTTGGGTTCCAATACTTCCATTTTTTAATCCGGCCCTTTTATCTTCAACTTTTTGTGCTAGGAGGCTTTTTATGGACTTGTTAAACATTTCTCTAAGCCTCTTGGTTCCTTCTCTTGTCTTAGGCGGATCCTTCATGATGATTGTGTCTTGATCTGCTAACATCTCTTCTATAGACTTGTTGGAGTCGATGTCCTCATCATTCCCTCCCTCTTGAGAAGGTTCTGGCCTCAAAACACTTTCGTCTACAACATATGGAGCTAAGTCAGCAACATTGAAAGTGGATGATATGGTTAACTCACCTGGCAGCTCAAGGCGGTAGGCGTTGTTGTTGAGCATCTCTAATACTTTGAATGGACCGTCTCCTCTAGGTGCTAGTTTGCTTTTCCGTTGGTGTGGAAATCTCTCTGGCCTCATGTGAACCCAAACCCAATCTCCTGGGTTGCACATAATCTCCTTGCGTCCTTTGTCAGCTGCTTTCTTATATGTTGCGGTTTTCTTTTCAATGTTCTCCTTCACCTTCTCGTGTAACCTTTTGATTGTTTCTGCTTTACTTTCGCCATCTTGGTTAGTGAACTCTAAAGGGGGCAGTGGTGCAAGGTCTAAAGGCGTCTCGGGCTTAAAACTATACACAATCTCAAAAGGTGAAAGCTTAGTGGTTGAGTGGTTAGCATAATTATAAGCGAATTCAACAAATGGAATGCAATCTAACCAATTCCTCAAATTCTTACCAACTGTGGCTCTTAAAAGAGTGGATAAGGATCTGTTTACAACCTTGGTTTGTCCATCAGTTTGTGGATGACAAGTGGTAGAAAAGAGCAGCTTAGTTCCGAGTTTTCTCCAAAGAACTCTCCAAAAGTGGCTCAAGAACTTGGTGTCTCTATCCGAAACAATTATCCTTGGGATTCCATGTAGTCATACGACTTCCTGGAAGAATAGATCAGCAGTTTGAGTGGCGTCATTAGTCTTTGCACATGGAATGAAATGTGCCATCTTTGAAAATCTGTCCACTACAACAAAGATAGAATCCTTTCCTCGGATTTTGGGTAAGCCAAGAACAAAATCCATTGATATATCAACCCACGGCATAGTAGGAATAGGTAAAGGCATATATAAACTGTATGGATGTGACCTAGATTTGGCTTTATGGCAAGTAATGCATTTAGAACAGAATCGTTCTACATCCTTCTTCAAGTGAGGCCAAAAGAAGTGCTCCACCAAAACGCTAAGAGTTCTCCAAAGTGGCCCATGAGTCTTCCACCGTGTGACTCACTTATCAACAGCTCTCTCATTGATCCTTGTGGAATACAAAGCCTTTTCCCTCTAAAAATATAACCATTATGAGTATAGAAAGGACCTTTTGGCGAACTGAGACATTCTTGGTAAATATGGCCGAAATCTGGATCCTCCTCATACGAATCCTTCATATGCTCAAATCCTAATACTTTAGCTTCCATTGTGGTTATCAGCATATGTCTTCTTGATAGAGCATCGGTTACTATGTTGTCTATTCCTTTTTTGTACTTGATGATGTAAGGAAATGTTTCCACAAACTCCAACCATTTAGCATGCCTCCTCTTAAGTGTTGTTTGGCATCTTAGATGCTTTAATGTCTCATGGTCAGTGTGAATAACAAACTCCTTTGACAGCAGGTAGTGTTGCCATGTCTCCAACGATCTCACCAAAGCATAAAGTTCTTTGTCATATGTTGGGTAGTTTAATGTGGCTTCGCTTAGCTTTTCACTAAAGTAAGCTACTGGTCGACCTCCTTGAGTTAGAACAGCACCTATACCACAACCAGAAGCATCACATTCTATTTCAAAAGTTTTATCAAAGTTTGGAAGTACCAAAACCGGTGCATGAGTCAAGCGATCTTTGAGTTGTTGAAATGCGGTTTCTTGAGCTGTTCCCCATTTGAATGTCACATCCTTCTTGATCACAGTAGTTAGAGGTGCAGCTATGGTGCTAAAGTCCTTGACGAATCGCCTATAGAAGCTAGCTAATCCGTGGAAGCTTCTGACTTGTCCAATTGATGTAGGTGTTGGCCATTCTTGTATGGCTTTGATTTTCTCTTGATCAACATGTAAACCCTGAGAACTTACAATAAAACCTAGGAAAACTAGCTCATTAGTGCAGAATGTGCACTTCTTAAGGTTTCCATAAAGACCTTCTTTCCGAAGTGTCTCAAGTACTAACTCAAGGTGCTTCACATGATCATCCAAAGACTTGCTGTATATTAGAATATCATCAAAGTAAACAACAACAAACTTACTGATGTAGGGTCTTAGCACCTCATTCATTAACCGCATGAATGTGCTTGCTGCATTGGTTAAGCCGAATGGCATGGCTAGCCACTCATAGAGCCCTTGCTTGGTCTTGAAGGCGGTCTTCCATTCATCTCCTTCTTTCATTCGGACCTGATGGTAACCACTTCTTAAATCCACCTTGCTGAATATTGTTGCTCCATGTAGTTCATCTAACATATCATCCAATCGTGGAACGGGATGTCTATATTTGATTGTGATGTTGTTGATGGCTCTACAGTCGACACACATCCTCCATGTTCCATCTTTCTTGGGGACTAATAGGACTGGTACAGCACATGGACTCAAGCTTTCTCTAATGTATCCTTTAGCCACTAAGTCTTGAATCTGTTTTTCCAACTCCTTCGTTTCTATTGGATTCATTCGGTAATTTGGTCTATTAGGCAATGCAGCTCCAGGAACAAGATCAATTTGATGCTCTATGCCTCTAATAGGTGGTAATCCAGCTGGTATTTCCTCGGGAAAAACGTCCTTAAACCTGTTTAACAAAGAGGAGATTTCGGGTGCAAGTACTATCTCTTTGGAACCTGTGAGCATCACATCTTTAAACACCATAAGTAGCACTGTTTATTTCTATCTCTAGCTTTCAAAATGGTACTAGGAGTGATGTAAAGGTTAGTTTTACTGGCCTTATACTCCGCAGCATAATTAGATTGCATCTCATGTACCTCTTGAGGTGATAATGGAGCAAGCTGAAACTTACGCTTGTTATAAGTGAATGAGTGAGAGTTGGTGCGGCCATTGTGGATAAATTCTCTATAAAACTGCCTAAAAGTAGGTGACCTACTTTCATTGGCACCACATCACATAAGACTTCATCTTGATACTTCCCAATTTTAAAGGGAATGGTGACTTGCTCGGCTATTTTGATTTCAGTGTTTGAATCCAGCCATCTTAATCGGTATGGTCTTGGATGTTTGCTTGTCTTGAGACCTAGCTTATCAACCATTTTCTTGCTAGCAGCGTTAGTACAAGAACCACCATCAATTATCATACTACATACCTTGTGTTGCACGGTACAGCGAGTGAAGAACAAGTTTTCTCTTTGCATTGCTTCTGGTTCACTTAGAGTACTCAAGGCTCTACATACCACCAACATGTCCCCCATTTCTGGAAAGGCTACTTCTTCTTCCGAATCTGTTGCCTCCGTGTGTCCCATCTCATCTTGAGACTCATAGTCTCCTTGAGGCGTGATGATCATCATTCGTTGGTTTGGACACTCTTTTGCATAATGTCCCTTGTCCTGACATTTGAAACAAGTTATATCTCTTGATCTAGAGGGGTTAAAAGACTTAGTTGTTTCTGGTTTTGACGTTTTGGTATTGTCAAAGGCGGTGTTCTTGGCGCTTGAGTCGGTTTCTATTGCCTTTCCTTTGTCATTGGCCTTAGCTGGTGCATTAATCCACGAGTTGTTGGTTCTAGAACGAGTGGCATTTGCTGTCTTGCGCTTAATACCTTGTTCAGCTTGTACAGCCACATGTAAGAGCTCATTCATATCATGGCATGGTTGTCTATCTACCTTTCTGGCTATTGTTTCTTGTAGTCCATCTTTGAAATGGCCCATAAGAACCTCTTCATCTTCATCTAGAGCCATCCGGTTTCTTAGCTCTTCAAATTCCTCAAAATACTCTTCCACACTCCTATTTTTTTGTGACAATTGTCTGAACTGCCTTTGCATATCTCTATGGTAATGTGGTGGCACAAACCTCTTACGGAAATTGCACTTCATTGCGGCCCAAGTGGTAATAGGTGGCAGATCATTTCTCCTCCTATCTTGCACAACTCTATCCCACCATGACAAAGCATGATCCGTGAGTTGAGCTGAAGCTAGAGCAATCTTCTTGGAGTTGTTGTACTCATAGTAATCGTATATATACTCCATTCTCATCTCCCATTCAAGGTAGGCTTGAGGGTTGATTTGACCTGCAAACGTAGGAGCTGTTAACTTCAAATCTTTGCTAGTTTGTCGGTTTACCTCAACATGATTGTTTCGGCTGTGTCTCCTTCCGCCAAAACGTGAATCTTCTTCCTCTTCTTCTTCACTAGCAGCTTCTTCATCACTTCTCTCATGCTGACTGTTCCTCGGATTCCTATCATTCCTAGTAACTTCCAGCCTCCCCACACGAGCATCTATGCGCCCAATCTGAGCAGCTAGATCATTCTTCATGGCTTCTATGGCTTGTAGTAAAGCGGCGTTGGGGTCGGGTGTGTTTCCAGCCATTGCTTATGAACTGTGTAAACACTTAAACAAACGATCAAGTGCTTTTGGAATTTTACGCCAAAGGAAATCTCTTTTTTTTTTTAATAATTTATATAGAAACAAGTAGGAAGATAAATAACAAAAGATATGAGCGAGATCACCTAGTTTGGAATTTTGGCTCTGATACCAAATTGATGTAAGAACCGGGGATGATTCTCACAAGGTGATAGGCGGCTTCAAGAGATTGGACTCAAGTCTCTCTTCTCTTAGAAACCAATGAACACAAGGGTGGAAGATGGGAATTGACTAGCTGGATTCAAGTCTCTCTCTAGGCAATTCAGTGGATGAAAGGGCGTGGAGGTGGATTGATGGATGCCAAACAAGTGATGGAAGAACTTGTGATAAGTCAGAACTCGGAGTCGCCTTAATATCACTCACAAGGAAAGGCCAAATTCGAAGTGTTAAATCTCTCTCGGTTTTGAGAAGAAGAAATACGATTTTTATTGATTCAAAAGGTGAGTTACAAGGCTGCATAGGAGGAACCTTATATAGTGGTTCAAGGCAGCTAGGAGAGTATCTCTTACATAAATGAGAATACTCGAAATAACATGAAAAGAAATTGAAAAGGAAATCTGCAAAAGAAGCAAACAGAATAATGGCAATTGAAATAATGGAAATACTTACCTAAACTCGGTTTTGGTAAGTCTTAAGCGTCCTTAGTTGGGCCTTTAAGTGGCTGAATCGAGATCATCACCATTTGGCCTTCAAGTAGCTCCATTTGGGCTCCAATACTTCCATTTTTTAATCCGGCCCTTTTATAGACTTGTTGGAGTCGATATCCTCATCAAGGTTGCTATTGACATTGCTACCAACCCATTTTTCATGAGCGTACCAAGCATAATGAGTTTAATTGCCATGTTGTGTGTGATGTGGTTTGTTATGGCATTATTACTGTGCATCACGTTCATACAAACTTACAACTTGCGAATGTTATGACAGAGGCTTTAAGAAGTGATCAGTTCAAGTTTCTAATGTTAAAATTGGGCATTCATGACTTTCATGCTCCAACGTGAGGGAAAATATTGGAGAAAAAATAGTAAATGTTCTATATTGTTGTTTTCTGAGCTAATAAAGAGTAAGTCGAGTATTTAAGAAATTCTTTGCATACTTGTTTAATTCAATATCCACATCAACCTTAGCATCACCAAGTATCAAAAGATATTGGTCCCATTCCTTTAATTACTCCTGAAAAAAAGCATACAAAAATCACTAGTTTTGAATCTAAATGAAGGCCCATTTTTCTTAAGCCCATGAGATATCAAAATAGCAAAATTGTCCCAACGAAATATGCGACTCCATTTAAGGTCGAAAACTTGAAATCTCTCGAGCAACGTGAGTAGAGAGAGGATTCAGATTATCACTACAATTTGGCAAACCAGAGATTTGTAGTCGAGGACTTAAGTGAGACCAGATTGTCCAAGATTAAGAGTAGTGAAAGAATAAGTGATCCATCGATTCCATAGCAAGCAAGTCGTTGAACCAGGTAGACCATAAACACTTGAGTCATCTCTTGTAGAACATCTCTTAAGGAAAATAGCCAAACATGATTAGCAATTCCACCTGAAAACCATACCTCTTTATGCCATTATATTCTGGTATTTGAGCTTTGAGTGCACGATTCACCTTAGTCTCAAATCTAATAGTCTTGGAATCATTTAGCCACCATTTATTTTGGTCTGGAACTTTAGATAAATGTAAAGTGGTGAGATAAGCTTGAATGTTTATTATTTCCTCATCTTGCTATAGGTAACTTCCAGCTCTGTTCATCCCATAATAATGATATTGTAGAGTCATTCTCCATACTCTATCTTGCAGCTCTAAGGTAGTTTATCAAGTTTCCATTAGGAGACCATTTATCTTAGTCTTCATTCGGAATAAGTTACTTGTTCTTTCTCCATCTTGATCTATTTCATTATTGAATACTAATTTGATCATATGTAGGTAAAGATTCCCATCATTTCGATTCTAATAACGATCGCTTATCTCTCATTCAAAGTTTTAAAGTTTTATTTGTTTCGTGCATTGAGGTTTTCCTATGGGTTTAATGTTTGCTAGGCAGAGTAAATGACTGAAGATAGAAAGAAACATGTTGGTGTGGAAGGATCGAGTAAAGTTGATTGGCTAAACAGTTTGCCAGAATCATTGCTATGTAAGGTTCTCATGAATCTTCCTACGAAGGATGCGGTTAAAAGTAGTGTATTCTCCAAAAGATGGAGAAATATATGGAGATACGTACCAGCATTGGACTTGAATGATGAGAATTTTCCAGCAACAAAACATTCACCAGTTTTGACGATGCCTTCTTGGGTTTCAACAGTGAATCACACTTGGAAATTTTTAGAGTGAAAAACTATGGGAAGGATGATGATGATGGTAATCATACTGATATTGGTGTTGTCAGTAGTTTCATCAACACTGTTGTTGATCGAAGTGTTAAACATCTCCATGTTTGGTACGATAAAGACGGGAATTTGGAGGACATTCAGATGCCTCCAAATCTTTACACTTGCGAGAGCTTTGGTATCCTTAAAGCTTAGAGATGTAGACTTAGGTAGTCCCAAATTTGTTTCTTTACCTTCTATCATAGTTATGAATCTAACTAATGTCCACTTTTCCAACAATTTGGAATTAGAAACGCTCATCTCAGGCTGCTCAGTTCGTGAAAGCTTATTTATAAATAAGAGTATATATGAGGATTATCTTGAAGTGTTAAATGTGTGCTCTCAGTCGCTATTAAGCTTCACTCATGTTTCCGACAGACAATATCCTTGGGGTACGGATGATGCTCCTAGGTTTCAATATCTGAGGCTTCGTGATGATTGCATTGCAAGTTTCATACTAAATAATACGAGTTCTCTTGTAGCGGCTTATATCGATACAGTCTTTAACTGGAGTTTTGAAAATAATCTACAAAAGAGAAAGATGATTTGTGGTTTTCTTGAAAGAATCTCTTGTGTCAAAGATATGACCATTACTTCCGGAACTCTCGAGGTAACTTATGTGAATACTTAACTCTGTCTACAAGTTTTTCCTCATACGTTTTTTTGTTCTCCTTGCAGATCATCTATCAGTACTCAAGATGTGAACGGCTACCCATATTCTGTAGACTATCTTTCTTGCGTGTTAGATTCGCCAATTACAGATGGGAAATGTTGCTAATCTTTCTTGAAAGCTGTCCAAACCTAAAATCTCTTGTTGTGGTTTGGATGCTTGACTTAAAACTCTTCTTTTATAGTGAAAATGATGAAAAAATCATATACTCAATTTCTTTTGTTCGATTGTACTTTCAGGCATCTACTGACTATCCAAAGAATGATGGAAGTAGTATATTATCGAGACCACGATGTTTACTATCACCTCTAGAGTATGTTGATATAGAAAGACATGTGAAAGGGGAAGCAATGGAGATGAAGCTACTGAGTTACTTTCTTGAGAACTCAGTAACCCTTAAGAAACTAACCATTTGTTTGGATGCTTCCGCAAAGACAGAAATGAATCTGCAATCCTGAGAGAACTCCTTACCATTCCAAGACTCTAGCTCATGCCAAGTTGTTTTTGACTATTAACATGCAAGTTTAAGTTTGTAGTTACTCTCAATACTTTGCTTTTGGTTTGTTCGTTTGTGATGACATTTTATGTTCTGCTTCTTTTCACTCAAAGATACAGGTTTTCAGAGCCCGCTCGACGACAAGAGCGACTGTAGACGCTAAATGGCTACAGTCGTTAACAGGAGAAAATAGTTAATGTATATGTGATTAATGATGAGATTTTGTACAGATCTCCTTAACTATGTAAACACAGTTCATAAGTCAAGTCTCAGATTCTGTAAAGCCTGTTTGCTTTTCTCAGACAAAACCTAACTGAAAGAGGATTGTCTACAATGACATGTTCTGTTAAAAAGCGATGACAGATCATGAAAGCCGGATCGTTGATTTTCACTTTTTCTTTTATGTGTTGTCTCTTTAAGGATAATCACTCATGAAACCGATCACTCATATTACCAATTACTTATGGAATAACTTTCTTTATTAGATTGTGAGCTTGCTTGAGATGAAGAAGAGTAAATTGTTCTTTTTACATTATGATTGGTCTTTGAAGTGACTTTGAATCCAAGCCACATCGCATTAACATTTCTATTTCTCTTATGATTTCACAGTTTTCAATGTTTCTAAGCTTATCTAAATACAACAGTTTAAGTTTCATCAAAGTAAAACGAAGATTAAAATGTTTTTCCATAAAATCTTAAGTGGCCAATTTACGTTAATTTACCAACTAAACTAGAAAACAATTACCAAAAACATAGGATGTTGCAGTGTTCTTTCAGTGTGATAGTTTAGATGACTCAGTTAATAGATTTGACATCCAATTACTGTATTTTTCATCTAAATTTTGATAACTGAATGTTGTAGTTTGATTGTTGGCAGGATTTGTCGTTCCAATATCAACGAGAAAAAACATTTAAAGAGCAATGATGTGCACCATATACATGTTTAGGCCCATTTTTACTGGACCCGGGTCCTTATGAAACAATATTATAACATTTAGTTAAAAGCGAAGAAATCATTGAGTGAGAGAGGATTATAAATTATTATTAAGGGGCTGTTATTGAATGAGGATTTTGAAAGGTTTTAATGCGCTGAATTTTTATGATATAAAGGATTTATGTGGATTTTAAAACCAAAAACGCAGAAATATATTGTTGTTTAATAGATTAATGTGGATTTATGTGGATAAATCTTCTTCTCTTGTTTCCCGACATTTCGTCTCTGAATTGCAGTCCCCTCGTCTTTGAATCACAGCAATTGCCTCTGCAGCTGAGTGGTAAGTTTGTAACTGCGTTGCTCTGTTCTTGATGATGTGTCAGTGTGTGCAAGTTGTTTCGAGTTTATACGCTTTTCATCCTCGTGGATCTTGCGTGAGGTTAATTGTATAATCTGACCGCCTTGTTCAAGTAAGTCAATCGCTTTTAATTCTCTGCTCCCGGGGCTGGTGAGATTCAACTATCTTGTTTGTTAATGCTTAGCCGTTTAAGATGTTTCTTAGCTTGATTAGAGGCTCTCTAAGCTGTATTGTCGATCTTGATGTTGTTGGTTATTGATTGGTTTGTGGACTAGTGAGTTATTCATGGAGGATTAGTAAGGCCTATGGACGTTTAAGCTTGGCACTAGTATAGTTAGTCTACTCGGGTTTGCCTTAGTGAGATTTGTCAAGCTCGAGTAAGAACTTCTATAATGAAGTTATCATTTTTGTTTCAATAGACCAGATTGGTGGTTCCGGGTCTTTGAAAGCTTATGGTTAGGAATCAAGAACTCATTAACTTAACAAGGGGGAGTCGGTTATAGGCCAGATTGTATTATAAGTGTTGATTTTGTTCTATAATTATGTTTTATTTTGTCAAAGCGTAATATTATACCCAAAAGATCTTCTAAAATCCAAATAGCGACATTGGACATTGTTGAATCTGGAACAACTATTATGTAACTTCTCTCAAACCATATATGTCATCTTTTACGTGCTGCCTAAACACTACTTTTGTTTTGTGCTAATTAGACACATTGCATGAAGTGTATGCACAAAGACTAATAATGCAAAAATATTTATCATAGAAAATAATGAGTGCAACTTTCAATTTAAATTCTCATAAAAAATAGTTGCACAGGAACATAATGAGTACGAGCTTACAAGTGGACTCTTCGTGCCCAATTTACTTTAGTGGCTTTGGATTTTCATTGTGTGAATTGTCCTTACTTTCGTGTGCCAAGAGTTAACAAGTCATTGAACCTTTGTATGTGCATATGGAAGTCCAAAGAAGGCTACATGAGTAATTAGAAGTTACCATCCCATAAGAATTCACTGGAAATCGGAGAAACTTATGAAAGACTTAGCTTTTAAACAAATGCCTCACCAAACCATTAGAGAAAAACAAAGCTGAGAACAATCTGAACAAATATTCTTATAAATCATCAGCTCACAGCAGCTCGAGTCTGCTACATTCAGTTCTACATTCTTCCAATATTGCAAGAGACATTTCATCTGCTCCATATTACAACTAAGAGGCAAAGCATTTATGAAGTGTTATAGTACTGTTTCGGGATAATTAAAATGTTGTAACAAGTTCTTTTAGCATTATGTGGGTTTGTTCATTGATGTGAATCAAGGCTTTCATTGTTCATTTGTTTTTTTTTCTGCAGCAGTGGCACAAGAAAAGCAACAATGTCTACTTGTTCATGACAATTAATTCAATATCGATAAGAACAAAATCAGAGGTCAAAACTGCAAACAACATTATTCGAATCTTATATAAGAAAGACAATATCAAATCTAGTTCTTATGCCTTGCATCACTCCATATTTGTTGAGCTATTGATTCCGTCCATAAATTAACACATTCTCTTTTTTGATCTTGTGTCTCACTAGCTTCTTCGTTTTGAGAACCATTATTGTCACAATACTATAGGCGCCCTGCCACTTCTAGGATCAGGAACAGTGGCCAAGATAAGCTATCACACCACATAAAAATCGTGAACTAAGGTTATATATTCTAATAATAAAGTGGAATATAAATAGACGAAGCAAAACATAGAAAACTACTGCTCAAAATTTTATAGAATGGTGAAAGGTGGCTATCAAAGAACTTTGTCTCATCTGTTGCTTTGCTTCTAGGACCTACCCACAGCTAAAAAAATGTACAACTTGACATGAACAATTCATGTCATAAAGTGTTGCACATATGTGGGTATATGAATGTTTTTAGATGCTATATATACATATACAAGTGAACTGTTATTTCTAGCCAGCACACTGATATACCTTGACACCAAGCGTGTTTTCCTTGGGTTCACTATTAATTCTATCTTCTTCAATAGGATGCAATAGTGGCTCTGAGCTACCATCAGGCTGTGTAACATCTTTTCTTCGATTTAGAGCAGCCCATCCGAAGAAGCAAGATATCAGCAAGATGTATGGATAACTCAATGCACCTAACCTGAAAATTTAAGCAAAGAAAACTCAAAATCATAACAACTCAGTAATGTTCTCAAGCAACAATTTATATTTCATAATTTACACCTTAAGAGGACCAATTCTAAATGAGCAAGAGTCTTCTTTGTGGGGTGGCAGGGGTGGCAGAGGTTTAGGACTTGAGCAAGCTGGCGACGAACGGCAATCACCACAAGAGCATCCAAGGGATGTGTCACCACATGAATAAACTTGCAATAGTGAAGCATAAACAACACAATAATTTCAACTGCGTATTAAAACAATCCAATCTAGTTTTGACTCGACCGTGTAGAGACATTTCAGGGTATTTTTTACCTTGTATCCAACAAGATCTTCGAAATGCTTGATAAACCATTTTATCATCATCAAAATCTGGCTGCTTCTTAGAAGAATAATGTTTGGAATTGTTAATATAAGCTTTAAAAAGTGCCCACTACCAACAATTACATGTGGTTGTGGAGTTACAATAAAAACTTTATAGATTTAACTCAATTCATTGTTACATACTCCGACTCAGCTTCTTCTTTGTTCATCGTAATCATCATGATCAACACCGACGAAACAGAGAAGATAATCAATCAATCATAGACAATCAATCAATTAAACACTGAAGAAAGTTATTTCTTCGTCGCCTCTACTAGTAATACTACTTTTAGTGTAAGCCACGAGGATGAATCAGTTTAATGAAAGGAGTTTGAATTTCAGGTAGGCCTCTTTATTTGGATATACAATCGACTCCAAAAGTATCAATCATCATTATTCTACAAGTAAATAGATGAGAAGCAAAAATCCGAAATAGAAGTGATGATTTTTGAAAATAAAAAAATATTTTTTTCTTTATTAATTCGATAATATTTTGGATTTAAAAGTCCAAAGGAAAAACATGATTTGTTTTTGTCATGAAAGAACTTAAAATTAAATTAGTGTTAATTACATCAAAATTTATTAGAAATGGTGAATAATAAGTGATTGTAAATTTAATATATTTGATAAATACAATTTTAAATAACGTAAGATTTCATTTTAGACTTCAAATAGTAAAATCCAAAACAATACATGGATAACCCCCTAAATGATTATATTCCCTATCCAGTAATTCTTCTGAATCTTCCTATAATTCAATATTTTTGCCAATAACATTCTCTCTATCACAGCCGCCTTCGTGACCGTCCGATTTAAAATCAGCGTTTTCGGTTCATTTGACGGCAAACTCTCTCTCTCTGGAATTCATGAAGAAAAGCATCTCTCTTTTTTGAATTTTACACTTCACGAGGGTTGACCTGTTTCGTTGGTCTTCAATTCATCCCTCTTCAAATCGATTTTGATCTTCACTTCTATCGAAGATTCATCAAAATTTCAGGGGAATTTTTTTGGGTTTTCAATGGATTTGGATAGCATGGACTGTACATCAACCATGGATGTGACAGATGATGAAGAGATCCAACAAGATCGTCATTCTTATGCTTCGGTTTCGAAGCATCATAGTAATAACAGTAACGTTAATGCTGCTTCTGGGCTTCTTCCGACCACTACCAGTGTTCATGAGCTTCTCGAATGTCCTGTCTGTACCAATTCTATGTACCCTCCGATTCATCAGGTTTTCTTCTTATTCAATATCTTGTTTCCCTGGTTTTGTTTCCACGGAGCTTTGATTTGTTGATTGATTATAGGATTTTGAGCTCTGATAATTAACATTGCCATATACATTGATTTGGATGTTCTGATGTTGAAGTAGTTGTCTTTTACTTGAAATTGGGTTTTATTCATTCCTTCATCTGAAATTTAGGTTATGGCAGTCAAACTGTCATGGTTTGTTTGTTGTATATGAATGATCTTCCAGTGATATGGTTCCATTTATCATTTATTGAGTAATGATTTGGTATGCAAGAATAATCCCTAGTCATAATTGTATATACCCACTTGAAGGTTCTGAACTTCTGATTGTCTCTCTTTAGAGAATTATGGAATAACACTTACACAATGATTTTGATTTTCCTGCAGTGTCACAATGGACATACTTTATGCTCAACTTGTAAAAACAGGGTTCATAACCGCTGTCCAACTTGTAGACAGGAGCTCGGTGATATCCGTTGTTTGGCACTGGAAAAAGTAGCCGAATCACTTGAACTACCGTGTAAATATATGTCACTTGGATGTCCTGAAATTTTCCCTTATTACAGTAAGCTCAAACATGAGACTATATGTAACTTCAGGCCATATAATTGTCCGTATGCTGGATCCGAGTGTTCTATTATGGGTGATATCCCTTTTCTAGTTGCTCATCTGAGGGATGATCATAAGGTGGATATGCATTCTGGGTGTACTTTCAACCATCGTTATGTCAAGTCTAATCCTCGTGAAGTCGAAAATGCCACATGGATGTTAACTGTAAGCACATATGAAATTGATTCTATAGTTATGGGGGTTTATAGTTATCTATAGACTTAAATAAATTATGGGGGTTTGGTTAAAAGCCATAGGATATGAAATTGATTCTGCAAGATCAATAGTTGTGAATCTTCCCTCGCTCTACACTTTAAGACTTTATATACTTTATATACTTTAGTCGTTGCATATCTTATCCCAGAACGGCATATCTTATCCCAGTTCCTCTCATTTGACTTTGTTTCTGGTTTGAATCCAAAAATCAGGTTTTTCACTGCTTTGGTCAATACTTCTGTCTTCACTTTGAGGCTTTCCAGCTTGGAATGGCTCCAGTGTACATGGCATTTCTGCGTTTCATGGGGGATGAGACAGAAGCTCGGAACTACAATTACAGTTTAGAAGTGGGAGGTTATGGTCGGAAGCTTATTTGGGAAGGAACACCGAGAAGCGTAAGAGACAGCCACAGGAAAGTGAGAGACAGTCATGATGGACTAATTCTACAGAGAAACATGGCTCTGTTCTTCTCAGGTGGGGATAGGAAAGAGCTAAAACTGCGAGTCACCGGAAGGATTTGGAAAGAGCAGCAACAAAGTGGTGAAGGTGGAGGAGCTTGTATCCCAAACTTGTCTTAAAAGTTTCAAAAATCAAATTGGTTTTTGAAAACCTTGCCCACTTGGCTTAGTCTCTGCAACCATGGTTCTTGGTAGTATATCTGTAATTAGGGGTTTCTCTGACTTTGAACTTGGGTTGTTTTTATGTATCTCTCTGTCTTTCTGTCTCCCGTCATCAAGAGTTTGCTATATATAGTTCATTACAAATCTGATGTATCTGGAAAATGTAAAATGTTGAACCTTTTCTTCAACTCCAATGTCAGTGAGTCCAATGTTTACTATGCTGCGTACAAATACGTCGACGGTTCATCTTTGTTCTGTTAAACCCAGCTTTGGGGTCTTGACATCCTCACTTCCAAGTAGCTTGTAGTCTTATCCCTCTCCATTAATGGAGGTTCTAAGCTCTGCTCTTCCTAATGGTTTCTTAAATTTCTCGTCAAATTCGAACAGGAGATTCATTGATAAGAGAATCCGTCATCGATTTAACTTGCCTATCACCAAATTCCTGTACTCCCGCATTTCGATTCTCCGAGTCTCGGTTCGGTTCGGAGAGACCTCGAGGAGACGGAATTCGCTGAGGAAGAAGATCATCGGTGATGAGAATTGGCGTTCGTCTCCGAAATCTTCTGACCCAGGTACGAAACCTCGAAATGAAAACCATAGCAGCGATCATAGTAATGATTTGGTCAAGTTGAATAGTACCCAGGGGTTAAAAGATGTAGTTTCACAAGAATATAATTTGCTGAATGAGCTTGAAGACTGGGTTGCTAGGTATAAAAAGGAAGCAGAGTATTGGGAAATTGGTTCAAATCCTATTTTCATGGTCTATCAGGATTCATTTGGAAAAGTGGAGAAAGTAGATGTTGATGAAGACGAGATATTGAGTAGAAGATCGGGTCTTGAAGATTTGAATTCAGTGAGTTCTAAAGTTCTATATGCAAAGAAAGTAGCTGAACAAATGGAGAATGGAGAAGATGTGATCCATAAGGATAGTTCTGTTGTCAAGTTTGTTTCTTTGTCTTCTTCAAAGAAAGAGCTTCAGTTTGTTAGCTCAATCCAAAACGCAATTTGCCGTCTTGATTTAATTCCAAAGTTGCCGGCAATTGGCAGAGCTCTTTTGTGTGGTTACATAGGGCTCTGGTTACTGAAGACAGTGCTTGTGTATAAGAATAGTAATAAGGTTGAGTGTACAGAGTTGGAGAAGGAGATGATGAGGAGAAAGATGAAAGCACGGAAGGAAACAAAAATGATGGAGAAAGGCATTGGTGTCGTTTGACAACCCAAAGTTTGATCACAAAGAACGTATGAGTAGTATATCTAAAGTAAAGGGTCCAGAGAAGAAAGTGGAACTCTTAAATTCTTCTCAGGTTGAGAGTAGTGAATCCCCGGATATTAATTATAAGATCCATGGAATCCAAGCAATGGCTAGACAGGCAAGGAAATTAAAAGCTGCCATAGAACTTAATGAAAGGGAGAAGCGCAATGTGAACAAAGAAATGGGAGAGGATGATGAAGATATAAGCATGCGGCCAAAGAACAATCCTGCACATGAGGGTTTGACACTCAGTGAAGTTGGTGAAAATATGAAAGCTTGGGGTTTCAACTGAAAGTGATCAGGAAAACTCTGAAGTTTCTGGTTTGGCTGCTCCGGTGGTAAATGGGGATGCACTAGATTCTGGCTGTTCGAATAATGAAATGGCAGCATCTCACAAGGAAAAGGTGAGTAATGTAGTTCCACTAGTTCCTACAGGCAGAATTGCCCAGTCTTCTGATGTTTCTAAGGATAAATTGAGTATGATGAAGAATAGCACCCCTTGTAGATCACGGGTCATACGGTCTGTAAAAGAGGCTAAAGAGGTTCTTGCAACAAGAAGTGTTGGGAATGAGCTTATCCAGGAACAATCTCAGATGACAGATCAAGACAGTAATATTATCTTCCCAAAGCAGAGCGATGAAGAGCTTGGTGTAGCTAGAAAAAGCGAAGTGGTTGACAAAAATAAAATCCCTAGTGCCTCTGTCAATGCAATTTTGAAATCTTCACCTGAGTCTGATTCTTCTGAACCTTCAGGAAAGGATGTTGATCCACAACCCCAAAAGAATGTTTACCAAAAGAATTCCGAACCTGGGAATGCCGTTAAGGGACCAAACAAGCAAAGAGATTCTTTAAATGAAACAGAAGAGCTCAAAACAAGTTTTTTCAAATCAGCCAAAAGTTCTTCTGGTGGTACTGAACATATAGAGAAAGAAGAACCATCAGGGAAGGACAATTGGAGAGAGATAAACTTCCATGAAATTGAGCCTGTTTTTGAAAAAATGAAAACAGGATTTAGGGATAATAATATGGCTGCAAGAGAGAAAGAAACTCCGGAGCCAGCTACAGTTGCTGAAATTGTAGAACTTTACCGCAATGAGCATAATGATGAGCTTGAATGGATGAAGGATGAAAAGCTAAGAGACATTGTTTTCCATGTTCGAGACAATGAGCTGGCTGGTAGGGATCCATTTCACTTTAATGATGCTGAGGATAAAGCTATGTTTTTGCAAGGCTTGGAGAAGAAAGTTGAGAAAGAAAATGAGAAACTATCTCATTTGCATCAGTGGATTCATTCAAACATTGAAAACCTAGACTACGGAGTAGGTAATTTGCTCTGCAACTTTGACTTGAGACTACTTAATATCTAACATTAACAGTTTATCCGTTAATTAGGAGCGCATATCATCTTGTCAAAATATATCTCAATTGTTCCCTTCCTCTTATTATACAGATGGCATCATTGTGTATGATCCACCAGAAAAAGTCATACCGAGATGGAAAGGGCCTTCACTTGAGAAGAATCCTGAGTTTCTTAATAACTATCGCGAACAGCGCGAAGCATTGTTTTCTGGAAAGGCTGTGTCTGTGTCTCGTGTGAAAAAGGAAGAACAGTGCTCTCTTCAGGATTCATCACACTCTGCTTCTTCTGAGAACACTTTCACCATTTCATCTGATATTACCTCAAACCAGCCTAAGATTGTTGTAGAAGGAAGTGACGGGTCTATTAGACCTGGGAAAAAATTAGGAAAGGAATATTGGCAACACACAAAGAAATGGTCACGCGGCTTCTTAGAATTGTATAATGCAGAGACTGATCCCGAAATGAAAGCTGTTATGAGAGACATGGGAAAAGACTTGGACCGATGGATTACAGAAGATGAAATCAAAGACGCAGCTGATATAATGGAAAAGCTACCAGAGAGGAACAAGAAGTTCATGGAAAAAAAACTCAACAAACTCAAGAGAGAGATGGAGTTGTTTGGTACTCAAGCTGTTGTGAGCAAATACCGTGAGTATGGAGAAAATAAGAAAGAAGATTATTTATGGTGGTTAGATCTTCCGCATGTACTGGTATGATGTTCTGACCAAACATTTGAACATTAGAGAAACTCAAGTCCCCTTCAAAATCTAATCTTATTTTTGTATTTCAGTGCCTTGAGTTGTACACAGTTGATAACAAAGGAGAGCAACAAGTAGGATTCTACACATTAGAGATGGCAAGCGATCTCGAATTAGAACCCAAACCACATCATGTAATTGCTTTTGAGGATGCTGCGGACTGTAGAAATCTCTGTTATATTATTCAAGCTCATTTGGATATGCTTAGAACTGGAAACGTTTTCATTGTCCCACGCCCGCCAAAGGTAAAGAATTTCACCAAGGAAAAAACTTTAAGTAGACCTATTCTCTTATCAATTTTAAAAAAATTCTCTTTAACATATACAGGATGCATTTCGAGAAGCCAAGGCGAATGGGTTTGGTGTGAAAGGAGAACTGAAGTTGAATGTTGACGACCCATTAGAAGAAGTAGAGGAAGATATATGTGAGATAGGAAGCAAGATGTACCATGATAAGATCATGGGAGATCGATCTGTGGATATAAGCTCGTTGATGAAAGGTGTCTTTAACCTCAAGACCAAACCCATTGGCCGAAGAAGAAAACGATCGAAGCAGACTCTGAAAGATTCTAACAAGAAAAGCAGCTAAGGCACAGCCAAAGGGCCGAGCAACAGACGTCGGAGGCAAACTTAAAGTAGAATGATAGATCAGTGCCTTAACCGAGTTAAATTCCTATTTTTCCAGATTGTGCCATTTTCTCCATTGTTAAGTCTATATTGTTTTGAAGAAAGCTTATATATATGTATATATATATATATAAAAATATCAATTTAAGAGATGATCTACATATTTACTCATCAAATCCTCATAGTCGACTAGAATTTGAGGAAAGACATTTGTTTTAGAAGAAACCAAGTTTTCTCTATTGAAGAAACACAACATATGATACAAACACGAATCTTAGCCGAATCGAGGCTCAAAGCTCGAGAGTCTTTTAAGCTAACCAACCAGAAAACTTAAGGTAAAAGAGTTAATGAGATCTTAGGCTTTGACAAGATAGCCTTGACAACAAAAGCAAGCAATCACAATACCAACTAATGCTCCAGCTAGAACCTGCGAAGGAGTGTGACCAAGCAGTTCCTTTAGCTTTCTTTGACTGATGGGATGTCCTTCGAACAAGTCCCTTATAATCAAGTTCAGGACCTGGCATCAACCAAAGACAAAACTATGTTAATAAGATTGTACTTCAAAACTTCAGACATGACAGATCATTCAAGAACCAATAACAGTTCCCAATAACAGTTATCAACAACATGGGTTTAATGTTCATAGTTTCAAAATCTAGCGACAAGCCCTTATTGAGGTCAACAATCCAAAACCCAATTTCAAAGAATTTCAACCAAAAGGCCAAGCATTAAACAAGACTAGAGTCAAAGTCAGTAATTAGAACCTCCAAAATCTCAAGACTTGAAATGCTTCAATACAAAAATAAAGAAGAAAGCAATTTGTTATCTTTACCTCAGCTTGCATACCGGCATGGCGTCTAACACCGATTGCATCATACATCACAATCAAACTAAATCCTAAACAAACAGGAAATAACGAATCTGCCACACCATGGCAAAGCGCCACAGAGGTCGTCAAAGCCATACATAGAGCCGAATGAGACGAAGGCATTCCACCAGAAGCACACAATAAACGAAAATCCCATTTCCTTTCAATGAAGAAACTGATAACCATTTTACTCGATTGAGCAAAGAACCAAGCAAAAACAGCAGAGACGAATGTTGGATTCGCAGAGAGAGTCGCAACGATAGGGCTTATCTTAACCTTAGCAGAAGCCGTGACACTCAAAAGAGCAATCCCTAATCCACCATTCTGTTTCAAATCTCCAGTAAAATTCTCTGAAAACGCAGCCGTATCATCTCTGTAAGCTCGAAAACGCGACATCCATTGCCGAGATTGAGAAGAAACCAAACCCTTTATTGTTCGAATGATTGGACGCAAAACACAAAAAGGATTTAGCTGGATACGACGACTATTAGCATTACAATCTGGTCTGGGATTCCGAAAGGATGATGATTTACAACATGATAACGATGTGTTGCAAGTTTCAAACTTTTGGATAGAAGTTAGCTTAACGAAAGAAATACGAGAAGGGTAATGAAATATGGTTTTTGAGAAACAAGCGAAAGAAGGATTTGATGTAAGCGACTCCATGAGCGGAAAAGGTTTCTACTGTGCGAGCTTCATACAGAAAGATTAGAAACAAGTGTGTGGAGGGTCTAGAGACTTGGCAAAGAAATATTGGAGATTTCTCCAATCCAACTGGGCCTAAATCCTAATCTCTCTATTACTTAAATACTTTTTTGGTAATTAACATAGAAATCGTGTGGTGGTAGAGAAAAGAAGAGACATCGTTTTCGTCAATTATACCGGAAAAACCATTCGAGTATCGTGACTCTAACATGAAAGAATATACCCAAAATGTGCATAGTTCCAAAAGAGGATTGATCTTATTGGGCCTTGAGTGGGCCTTTTGAAATTTCATGGGCCTTCCTTCAAGGGTAATTTGGGCATTTGATTTCTTCGGCTTATATATTACTTCAACGGTCACCTAAATGATAGCAATTCCCGCGGTTATTACGTTTCTCCTTCTCTTACGGACCCGTCGGAGACCAAATTTCGCCGGAAGATTGAAATCTGTCGTTTTATAATTGGAGCTGGTTAGGTTTGAATTTCGCTTTTGAGAATGGAGAGTTTAATTTCGCTTGTGAATAAGATACAGAGAGCTTGTACGGCTCTAGGTGATCATGGTGAAGGAAGCTCCCTCCCAACTCTCTGGGACTCATTACCTGCAATTGCCGTCTTCGGTGGTCAGGTTTAGTCTCTTACTCCTGAATTTGGCTTGAGACCTTGCAATCGGTGAACCTTAGATCTTAGTCATTACCTTCTCGGTGCTATAACGTACATTTCGTGTTTCAGTGCGTAGAAATAATCTGATCTCATTCTTCACGGATTTGCTTAGAGTTACTTTTTCATTGGATTTTCATCGTCTGGGATCTTCTTTTTAATCTTCGATTTGATCGAAAATCCTTAGTTCAGTTACATTCTCTTGGGGATCAATCCAATTGATCATTTTTCTTTTCTAAAGTTCTGGAAAGTCTTCAGTGCTAGAGAGCGTTGTAGGTAAAAATTTTCTACCTCGTGGAGCAGGTAAGATTTCTTAGAGATATATCACCAGATGGAAACCTTCATGATGTAACGTAAGATTCATGTTCTGATATAATTAGAACAGCAATGTCTCCCATGTAGGGATTGTTACACGTAGACCTCTTGTCCTACAGCTTCACAGAATTGATGAAGGGAAAGAGTATGCAGAGTTTATGCATCTTCCAAAGAAGAAGTTCACAGATTTTGGTATCTGTTTGTTTTTCTTGTTACTCCTTGCGTATACTTAGGTTCATACATTCTATTTAATTGGTTCTCTTATGTTTGAGATATTTCTTGTTTCTTTCTTGGTATGTAGCCGCTGTGAGGCAGGAGATCTCGGATGAGACAAATCGTGAAACCGGTCGCAGAAGCAAAGTAATATCTACGGTCCCAATTCATTTCAGTATCTTCTCCACAAACGGTGAGAAAAGCAATTGTACTTTACAAATTTGTATCAAGAAAATAATCAAACATCCTTTAGAAGTCCCAGGTCTTGTACAAACTACACAGGATGTGATATTTAATTAAAACTCAAGTTTATGTCTCTATTATCGTTGCCATTTGTATTCAGTCTCCATTCTCTAATCAATTTCTTTGTTTTTTGTAGTTGTGAATTTGACACTGGTCGATCTTCCTGGGCTGACAAAGGTAGCTGTCGGTAAGTGAGACATTCCTTGTGTTTCATGATAGTTGAATCATCCCCCACCACAAGTTCTCTTTATTGACAAATTATCTTGGTGCCAACGATTCTTTAGACGGTCAGCCTGAAAGCATTGTTCAAGACATTGAGAGCATGGTCAGATCGTTTATTGAGAAGGTAACAATGATTTGAAAGAAATAAAAAGTGAAGCAGTATACCACTGTAGATGAGTGATGCTTATATCCGGGAAGAATTCTGTGTGTTTACAGCAGACTAACAAAGGTTGTTTATTTATTTTTTCACAGCCCAACTGTATTATACTAGCTATTTCTCCTGCAAATCAAGACCTTGCTACGTCTGATGCCATTAAGATCTCTCGTGAAGTTGATCCAAAAGGTACTATAGATACTTCTTTCTGGACATTGATTTATGTTGTTTGATGTTTGTTTCGTTGCTGCTACAGGAGACAGGACTTTTGGAGTTTTAACTAAAATTGATCTCATGGACCAGGGCACTAATGCTGTTGACGTAAGTTTACATTCAGACAACATTTATACTTATATGATTATAGATAGGGTGATTTACTAATATGATTATATACCTAATTATTCAAATGGCCAGTGTTTTTGAATTCTTATTACAATGGTGTCCATTTTATTAAAAATACAATTTTACCCTTATTTTGTTTGGAAAAAAAAATGTATTTACGAAAATGTCATTAATGAAAAATGTCAAAACGCGGCCCTTTGTAGTAGACTTTAAAGTGTAAATTTGAGTTAGAGTCTACATTGTGTAGTAGACTATTTGTGAACTTGTGGTAGACCTCGAAGTTCTTTATAGTAGGCTTATGTGTGGCTCAGAAATCCCTTGTAGTAGACTTTCAAGGTATGTATAGTAGAGTTTGACATTCATCATGGTAGACTTACGAAAATCACCAAACCCTTTGTGGTGGACTTTAACGGCTGCCTTTGAGAAGAAAGAAATTCCTATGTGTAGTAGACTTTAAGTGAACGTGTGGTAGACTTCGTATTTCCTTATAATAGACTGACGTATGTCGAACAAAGGCATCGTAGTAGACCTTCTTGACCGGAATTAAAGAGGTGTAGTAGATTTTTTTGTCAGGTGTGGTAGACTTTAAAGATCAAAATGGTAGACTTAAATGAATGTGTGGTAGACTTTAAGTGAACGTGTTTTTGTTAGAGTAGTAGACTTTAAGTGAACGTGTGGTAGACTTCCATGTTCTTTATAGTAGACTCACGTATGACAAACAAATCCCTTGTAGTATACCTAATATACTGGAGTTACGGATGAAATTCCATTGTGTAGTAGACGTTCGTGGCTGGTGTGGTAGACTTTGGAGAGCATACTGGTAGACTTAAGTTAACGTGTGGTAGACTATAAAGCATGAGTTATGAGAAAGAAATTCCTATGTGTAGTGGACTTCTTCGTAGACTTTAAGTGAACGTGTGGTAGACTTCCAAGTTCTTCAAAGTAGACTCACGTATGACGAACAAACCCCTTATAGTAGACCTAATAGAAAGGAATTTAAGAGGAAATTGCAGTGTGTAGTATTCTTTCATAGCATGTTTAGTAGACTTCGAAGACCATACTGGTATACTTAGGTAAAACGGAACTGGGTTGTTATTTATGACTTTTCAATTTCCTTTCCACTTTTCAAACAAAATATGCACCATATTAGTAATTAGGTATATAATATGCACCATACTAGTAATTAACTCTATAAATATCTAAACAATTTATCTCTTTATTTCTTAAATAGTAGCGAACAGTCTTTTGAATGTTTAGTAACTGTGGCTTTCAGATAGTGGCTTTCAGATACTTGAAGGAAGGGGATATAAACTAAGGTATCCTTGGGTTGGTGTTGTGAACCGGTCTCAAGCTGACATCAATAAAAGTGTTGATATGATTGCTGCTCGTCGGCGTGAACGTGAGTACTTCCAGAACTCCCCAGAGTATAGGCATTTATTCTACAGAATGGGTTCAGAATACTTAGGAAAGATGCTCTCCAAGGTAAAGCTTGGTATATAGAGCTTTTAATGTAAAAAAAATTTGAGCTCCTCTAAGAGCAACTATGATTTTCTCAGCATTTGGAAGTTGTTATCAAGTCGAGAATTCCAGGAATTCAATCTCTTATCACAAAGACTATTTCCGAGTTAGAGACAGAGCTGAGCCGTCTTGGGAAGCCTGTAGCAGCTGATGCTGGTGTAAGGATCTTATGTCATAATATGCCCTTTCTCCTTTCCTTCTTTGGTTTCTCCTCTTATTCTAAATCCCTCTCTCGTTAAAACTCACTTTCTTCAATGCAGGGAAAACTTTATATGATTATGGAGATTTGTCGTGCTTTTGATCAAACTTTTAAAGAACACCTTGATGGCACGTGAGTAATAACATATTTCTGGATTGTCGTTAACATAGTTGTTGTGGCTTTATGAAAACTTTCACCTAACAACCTTACAGACGTTCAGGTGGTGAAAAGATAAATTCAGTGTTCGACAATCAATTCCCAGCAGCCATTAAAAGACTGCAATTCGACAAACATCTCTCCATGGACAATGTACGGAAGCTGATCACTGAAGCTGATGGATATCAACCGCATCTCATAGCTCCTGAACAAGGTTATCGCCGACTCATAGAATCATGTTTAGTCTACATAAGAGGGCCTGCAGAAGCAGCTGTTGATGCGGTTCATTCCATTCTCAAGGATCTTATTCACAAATCAATCGGCGAAACATCTGTAAGAAAATCTCGACGGATTTCAAAATCATAAACCCAATAACATTTTAACCCATGATTATATCTTCCATTTATCATCACAATAGGAACTGAAGCAATATCCAACACTTAGAGTGGAAGTATCTGGTGCAGCCGTGGATTCATTGGATCGAATGAGAGAAGAGAGCAGGAAAGCAACTCTATTACTAGTAGACATGGAGTCTGGTTACTTAACAGTCGAGTTCTTCAGAAAACTCCCACAAGATTCTGAAAAAGGTGGGAATCCAACACATTCGATTTTCGACAGATACAATGATGCTTACCTCAGAAGAACCGGTTCAAATGTGTTGTCTTATGTGAATATGGTCTGCGCCGGATTGAGAAACTCCATACCAAAATCCATTGTTTACTGTCAAGTCCGTGAAGCAAAACGAAGCCTTCTTGACTTCTTCTTCACTGAACTTGGCCAGAAAGAGGTAACAAACACAACAACAACAACCATATTCTAACTAAACTACATTGTATAACATATTATAAGTAAGAATACTAAAATGAGTTGGTGTTATAAATAGATGACCAAATTGGCGAAATTGTTAGACGAAGATCCAGCAGTACAGCAACGAAGGACTTCTATTGCGAAAAGACTGGAATTGTATAGAAGTGCTCAGACGGATATTGAAGCAGTTGCTTGGTCCAAGTAGACAAAGACTTCTTCACACACTATTTTTTAATTCTTTAGGACAGGTTTTGCCTCTTTTTTTTTTCTTTTAGTATTTTCATGTAGGCGTGGCCATTCGGTTTAATCAGGTCGGATCGGTTTGGTTTTTCGGGTATTTATGGGGTTTTGTCTATTTCAGTTTTCTTTTGGTTTTTTTTTTTGGTTTAAAACATAAAAAAAGATTGGTTTAATGTTATATTTCGGTATAATTTACAAATAGTTTTGTGGTAACCGAACTGGCCAAATCAATAACCGATTTCAAAATTAAATTAGTGCCTAAAGTGGAAACCAGATTGAAAACCAAAATTTCGGTTCGGTCTAATTGGGTTCATTCCGGACGAGACAGTAAAACGTGGAGATGCGGGGAATCGAACCCCGTGCCTCTCGCATGCGAAGCGAGCGCTCTACCATATGAGCTACATCCCCATTTTGGTATAGGCCTTCGAGTACTTTTATATCTAGATACGAAAATATGGACCGACAGTTTTCCAAAAGACTTGACAAAAATGAATAATGTTTGTGTGATTGGTACTCATTAAAGCTGTAAAGTTTGGATCACAATAATGAGAGTTTTTAAAACTAAATAATTATTGTTTACTTTGTTTCTACGTTCTGTTCTAATAAAGAAGAAGATGATGTTGATCGTGGCACCATCCGGACCAGAGATATACCTAATGAGTTATGAAGTCAGAATACGACCGGTCCTGTTAAAGACCCCACTCTCTTTCTCAGACACACACACAGTCCAATCTCTGTCTCCTTCTTTTACTTTTCCCTCAAACAAGCAAAGTAAAAACTGAATTCCCAATAACTTCAATGTAGTCCATAATTTCTCAACCTTAAATAGTAATTGACATTTGTTTTAACTAGTAAAAGCAATAATTTCATCGCATCTTGGTTTTTTTTTGTGTCGGTTCACGTGTCGATTTTAGTGACAGAAGGGACATAAATTGTCCGATACTTAACCAGTGAAACATCAACTCGACGAATCTTTCTCTAAAATCCAATCAAAGCTGATTTAAAACAATTTGATGATTATGACTACTTGCCATCTTCAACCACTTTCACCACCAAACTCAATCACTCTTCTTCAAGCAAACAACACCAAAAACAAGCCTCCATTGTTCTTTGCTTTCTCCTTGTCTCTGTTTCGATTCCAAAAATGAAAACTTTCCTCGGATTTTACATCATCTTTCTTTTAATCGGACAAGATCTGCCTTTTCTAGTTGCAGATGACGTCAATATTATGGAAGGTTCGACCCAGAATCTCTGTTTAGCAAACCGAGTTTCCGATTTCCTTCCTCCACCGTATAACAATGTCTCCGATAACATGCCCTGTACACCTCTTTGGAACTCATTCGTCTTACGGGTAAACAAAAATTAACACATTCATCACTTGGAAAAACAAACCCATGATTTTTATTTTCCATTTCTGCTTTCAAATGCTCTGCTTGTCAATACAGCCATGAATTTAATCAATTACTCTGTTTTGCAGTACTCAGAAAACAAAGACAGTGTGATGACGATCATTTTATCAGCTTTATATACAACTGGATGGATTGGGATTGGATTCTCAAAAGATGGAAAAATGGTTGGATCAAGTGCTATGGTTGGGTGGATTTCGAATAAGGGTAATGCTAAAATCAAGCAATATTATCTCCAAGGAACCGAGAGAGACCAAGTTGTGCCGGATCAAGGAGAATTACAACTACAAAAAGTGCCTCCTGTAGTGGCTCTTCATGGAGCTATGATTTACTTAGCTTTTCAGGTGAAATTTGTCGAAAAAGCCCCTCGTAGAGCCGTTATTCTAGCGTTTAGTACCGCTTATCCTTCGAAGCTTGGCCATTTGACTAAGCATGATGATAAAACCACAGTCATTGTAGATTTCTCCAAAGGTAACATATGACTTGACTTGCTAAACACTCAAGTGTAGTATAATTAGTACTTTACTAGTAAAATTAGAAGAAAGCCAATATTCTAGTTTAGACAAGTTAGAAACAGAAGGGAACTCAATTCTTGTGTGTTATTGGTCTATGCAGCTAGTGGAGCAAGTTCCATTAAGGAGACAGCTTCTGCAGAGAAGACAAAACATGGAGTAATGGCGATACTCGGATGGGGTTTCTTACTTCCTCTAGGAGCAATCCTTGCGAGATATCTCAGACATAAAGATCCTCTTTGGTATTATCTTCACATCGGTTTTCAATTTACGGGGTTTATCTTCGGTTTAGCAGCTGTGATTCTTGGGATTCAGCTTTACAATAGGATCTCTCTCTCTCTCTCTC
>JAKUCM010001744.1:0-54848 GCA_023374145.1 Lepidium sativum
AATTCTTTTAGTTATTCATGTTCATATGCTCCTTCAACACATTTGGTCTCTTTTAATAAGTTCAACGCAATGTAATGTCGTTTTGACATACGATATGTGCTAAGCCAACTTAGGGTGGTGTCCTAGGTCGCAACGTGATCATTCTGGCCTTAGTGTAGAAGGTGTGTCCTTTGGTGAACATGTCGTGAACTACTTTAGATGAGTTATGAAGTCTAGGTTTTATCCTTTGAGTTATCCATGTTCGTAAGATCCTTGAACACATGTGATCTCTTATAGTAAGTTCAACGCAATGTAATGTCACTTTGACATGAGATAGTGTGCAAAGCCTACTTATAGTGTTTTCATAGGTTGCAATACGATCATTTTGGCCTTAATCTAGAAGGTATGATACGATCCAACAAAGGAATCAATCCCAATTTCGTCACTTGGAGGATATGGAGTTAGGTTGCTCGACTTTGAGACGACAAACAAACTTAAAGACGATTTCAACGATGGATATTCTTGGGTTAGAGACGACTTACGACTCGAACACAATATGGTGGAATGATTGACGCCACAAAAGGTTGCGGAAGACCCTTTGATAAGTGGAAAAAGATCAATAATCGACAAACAAAAACTGATCCACGAATCTATACTTAAAAGAGGGTTTTTTTTTTTATAAAAAGATAGATTGTCTTTTCTAATGTAGGCCACGAAAATATAAAGGAGAGGAAGAAGAAAAAGCTTGGGCATTCCCAAGACAACTTAGGAAAAACAAGGAATAATAAATCTATCTTGGAAATGCAAAACGCATTAATCACTTCTTCGACTCCTCAAATGACCCTTGGAGTCTTAAGCCACGTTTTTGGATCTCTTATGGGCTTAAAACTCATTAACCAAAAGAGTCTCTTAATAGTGTAGCCCAATTATCTCATTAAAAACCTTAAGGAAAAAAACCCAATGGGATAAAACTCACTTAAGGGAAAAAGAGTGTAATCGGACTACACATTCTTTGGTTAATCTTCTTGAATACTCATCTCAAGCATCAAGGTAGGAATGTGTTACATGGGATCACTCTTCTTCTTGGTTCCATAGCCATTTCCACGTTCCAATGGTGCTGAAGTTGAACTCAAATTCCACCAATCGATTCTTGAGTTCGAGATTGAAGTGGAACTTCCCATTCTTATATCAAGGTATGTCGTTTGGTGAAAATGTCGTGAACTACTTTAGTTGAGTTATAAAGTCTAGCTTAATTCGTAGAGTTATCCATGTTCATAAGATCCTTCAACACATGTGATCTCATTTAATAAGTTCAACGCAATGTAATGTCGTTTTGACATACGATTGTGGGCTTAGCCAACTTAGGGTAGTTTCCTAGGTTGCAACACGATCATTCTGGCCTTAATCTAGAAGGTATGTCCTTTTGTAAACATGTCGTGAACTAAATTGATTGACTTATGAAGTCTAGCTTAATTCTTTTAGTTATTCATGTTCATATGCTCCTTCAACACATTTGGTCTCTTTTAATAAGTTCAACGCAATGTAATGTCGTTTTGACATACGATATGTGCTAAGCCAACTTAGGGTGGTGTCCTAGGTCGCAACGTGATCATTCTGGCCTTAGTGTAGAAGGTGTGTCCTTTGGTGAACATGTCGTGAACTACTTTAGATGAGTTATGAAGTCTAGGTTTTATCCTTTGAGTTATCCATGTTCGTAAGATCCTTGAACACATGTGATCTCTTATAGTAAGTTCAACGCAATGTAATGTCACTTTGACATGAGATAGTGTGCAAAGCCTACTTATAGTGTTTTCATAGGTTGCAATACGATCATTTTGGCCTTAATCTAGAAGGTATGATACGATCCAACAAAGGAATCAATCCCAATTTCGTCACTTGGAGGATATGGAGTTAGGTTGCTCGACTTTGAGACGACAAACAAACTTAAAGACGAGTTCAAAGATGGATATTCTTGGGTTAGAGACGACTTACGACTCGAACACAATATGGTGGAATGATTGACGCCACAAAAGGTTGCGGAAGACCCTTTGATAAGTGGAAAAAGATCAATAATCGACAAACAAAAACTGATCCACGAATCTATACTTAAAAGAGGCTTTTTTTTTTTATAAAAAGATAGATTGTCTTTTCTAATGTAGGCCACGAAAATATAAAGGAGAGGAAGAAGAAAAAGCTTGGGCTAGGATGTAATTTGTTAGATCTAGGTATGGAATTTTAGATTTAGGATCCTATAAGTCAGATCTAGGTATGGAATTTTTTTGGAATTTTTAGGAATTTTTCGGAATTTTTTCGATACTTTTTTAATTTTTTTGGAATTTTCGGAATTTTCTGAATTTTTCGGAATTTTTTCGATATGTAATAAGTTTTTTTTTCCAAATTTATTAGATAATTATCGGATTTAGTTAACGGTTTTACAATTATCGGATTTAATTATCTGATTTTTTTTTCTAAATTTTTTCGTGCCAGATGTCTAGATCTCATAATCCATACACGCGATATCTATCGGATGTCGGTGAGCACCCTCCGGCGACTCCTGGCTCGGGTTCTAGATCGGTTCCACCGACCCCTGGTGGCAGTTATGGATCTCTCCCGGGGTTTTCGCTTGTTGCTGATATTGGTCATGCTGGTCCCGGTGAGCCACAGTACCTGATACCAGACGCTACTGCGGGGATGACAATCGAGGACATACTGTCAGATCCGGTGCACAAATTTCTCCCTAATTTTCATCCTAACCGTCCTCCGGGAACTTTGTGGTAATATCTTTTATTTTTATTTTACAAATTTTGCCATTTATTATTCGTAATTTTATAATATATAAAAATATACTAATGTAGTTTCGATGACGATGGATATTTGCCAAAGGCGGTTCGAGAAATCTTTGAACGGGATTTCCAGGAACCGCATGCTAATTTTAGCCAAACTCCTATCCACATCATCGACAGATGGTTCAGAACGTTTGCGGTAAAAACATTTCATTATTTTAATTTATTGTTTATAAGAGTCTTACACTTTCATTCTTATAATTTTACATTCTTTTTTGTAGCAACGTTTTCACTGGGAAGTTTCTATTACCGGTCTAGTCCGGAAAGAGTTCGAGGCGGTCTTGCGTAGACGGATGAACGATCCGGTGGGTCGATGGAAGAGTAAGTGGAAGAAGAAGGGCAACGAGGCAATGCCACAGTGGTTCAAATATTCAGTCTGGGAAGGCTTGATTCGCTACTTGGAGGATCCCAAGTCTCAGAAGAAAAGCGCAAGCTGTCGAGCAGCTCGGTTAGCTGACCCTGATGGGACCGGCCCCCACAAACATTGCTCGGGCAGAACATCGTTCAAAGCTCGGGCCCGCAAACTAGTAAATATTTTTACATATAATTTACATTTATTTAAACAATTTGTCTTAATTTACAATTTCACAGCAAGAGGAATCGGGGGATACGCACCCTGATATCCTAGGCACTCTGTACATCACCAAGCTAAACAAGGCCGGAGATTTTGTTGACAAAAAATCTGAGAAGCTTTACAACGACGTCACTGCAAAGTTGCAGGAATTGACTCAAGAAGGCGGTGATGAGAGCTCAGCATCCGGGGGATTATCTACGGCGCAAAAGAACCAGATCTACTCTAAGGTAAACTACATTTTAAATTTTTCTTCTAACTTATATTTTTGCTAAATTAAACTAACTTAATATTGTTATTCTTTGATTAGATCGCTCCCCGTAAAAAAGGGAGAATATTTGGAACAGGTTCTCTTGGGTCCAGGATTGAGCAGTGTATCTCACCAGAAGGATTCTCCCAATCATCTACGGCAACCAGTGACCTGCGGCAAATTGTCGACCGTCAGACCCAAGAGTTGGATCGCACAAACACCGAGCTTGCCAAAGCTAAGAAGAAGATCACGACCTATGATCGTTTGTGGTCTATACTCGCCAAGAAGGATCCAGAGCTAGCTGATGCATTTGCCGAGATCAATGCTGAAGACGAAGACACCGGATCCGGGTCGGGAAATTTAGACCGCTCAGACGATTTCTGATTTATAAAAAACCTTTTGTAATCTTTTTTATTTAAAAATATTTTTAATTTGAAAAAAAACTTTTTTAAATTTTAATTTATTATTTAAAATATTTTTTTTATTTTTAATAAATTATAAAGGCGTCGCAAGGACGTCGCAGGAAATGTTCTCGCAAGGGACTCGCAGGGCACGCCTTTGCAACAGAGTCACAGGCCGCGCTCCCGCAAGGCCGTCACAGGACGCGCCCTTGCAAGGGAGTCGCAGGCCGCGCTCCCGCAAGGCCGTCGCAGGGCTCGCCCTTGCAAGGGAGTCGCAGGTCGAGCTCCCGCAAGGGCGTCGCAGGCTTTGCTAGGCCGTTGCGACACGCGGTTATGCTAGGCCTTTGCGATATTTTCTTTCCCTCGCAAGCCTTGCGACGTCTATGCTACGAATCTATGTTTGCGACACGCAAATTGCGACATTTATGTTGCCATCGCAAGGGCGTTTCTTTTTGCCTATTGCGACAGTCTTGTAATGCTTTTTGCCATCGCAGAAGCCGTGTTTTCTTGTAGTGAGTTTGTTTGTTTGAATAATTCAAATAATGATTATAATAACATGCTTCGACTTTTTCTCTTTTAATTTATAAAATTAAATCTAAAATTTGATAAGAAAATCATCCAACATCATATGCTCGATGAGACATATTGTTTTTACAACCTACGTATGCTATATATATTATTTCATATTTTTGGTGGAATGAATATTTTTGAAGTACTTAACGTTTTCAGATCAAGTAGAAGATATTTGAAACATGCACCTTTTACATTTTTGGTTTGTTTTTTCAACGTTATCGAATCAAATTGTAAAAATATGTCCCTCGGAAAACCAAAAGTAAAGGGAGGACTTTAGCTTCGATCAATATAAGAGGAAAATAAAGTTAGTTGTCTGAAGTTAATATAGAGAATTCTATCATCTCCTACCTTTCTATAGGTCAGGTGGATACAAATATATTTAATTCGAAAAAAAAAATTCTGGTCTATGAAAGAAAGATATCTAAAGATTCATAGATCTAGAAAAACTGTTAAAATATATAGAAATAGCAGCGAATTTTATAAAAGTAGAAGTTCAGAAGGGATCATCTACATTTTTTTGGTATAACGTGTAGACTCCACTTAGAAGATTAATTAATTTGACAGCTCCAGGAATTACATATACACGAGAACTGAGATTTATATCTTTGTGGAAATGGTTCTACAAACACATGAAGGTCAACAACACCAGTAAAAAAAAAAAAAAAAAAAAAAAAAAAAAAAAAAAAAAAAAAAAAAAAAAAAAAAAAAAAAAAAAAAAAAAAAAAAAAAAAAAAAAAGAGAGAGAGAGAGAGAAACATAGAAACTTACTCTTACATAGCAGCCACATGTAGAATGTACAAGAGCATATGGTTATTTTAGGCCACACTTAAATACTTTTTCCTATTGTGGCTGGCGATACAGAATAGTCACTCGATAGGAGATAGAATGGCAAAATAGAACTCGGAAACAAATGTTTTATGTGTTCTATGCAACGATTCGATGAAAATATGTGGCTGTTTTTATTTTAACTGCAAATATTCTGAAGAGATTTGGAATAACTTTTCAAAAACTTTAACACCAAGTATACGACTTAACAGAACAATATCTTAAAAATACATGTTGACCCCTCTTGCGTAATATGTGTTTTCAATTACGATCTACTTGATATGGAAAACCACCACTCCCTCCAATCTGAAAAATGAAATTCTGCCACCTTCAAAAAAAAAATACAATGTCCCCACCTTTCTAAGTCCAAAACCCATTCTAATAGAATGTTTATGTTTTCCACCATCTAAACTAAAATTAATTAAATTTAAACCTTAAAAATGTTTTCTACAATATTTGTGAACACGTTTTTAGTTCTTCTTCTTTCTTTCTCTTACATTTGACAGAAAATCCCAAGCTGACAAACTATTTTATATACTACTTTGTTCTCATCATTAAAAAGTTATTAACTTCTTCTTTTCTATAAATAATTCATTTTTCTATATTGTCTAAGTTTGTATAGAAATCCAAAAACATTTTGCACATCCTTTGTTTACAAGCTTTTAAACTTAGTTTTAATTATACTAGTTATTATAATAAGTGTTAAAAGATGTTTTTCTTAAGTAATGAAAGAAATTATACAATTGAACAGGAGACCAATTTCTAAATAATTATTTTGTATGTTTTATTGAAAATGAGTTAGTCAGTCTCAAATAAAAAATGATCAAAAAATTTTAAATGTTGAATGAGCATAAGATAATTTTATGAGAATTTATTGAAAATTTTATTTTTAATTTAAGAATTAATCAAAAAATTTATAAATTATTATTATGTTATATTTTTATCTCCTCATAAAATATAATTCTAGATCTTGCACTCATTATCATCGAGAGTCAGTCACTCACCTGCTTTTTGCCCGTATAGCAAAAATTCAAAGTTGAAAACGTAGCTATAATTTTGTCGAGGAATTACAAAGAAATAGAAGAGTAATTCGGTAGTTATGAAAAAAGTATTCTAGAAAAATTCATACAATTAGAGGAACTATTCCAACTCGATGAATTTGAAACCAAACTTCTCTTCAGGAAGATAGATGGGGCGATTCAGGTTCCTTTAAATATAATATCTTTCAATTGAAGACCATCTAACAAACAAAGCTAATGACCTGTGACGCTGAGTTAAAATTGTTACATAGTCAAGAATGACCCATACAATTTCATTTATTACTTTTGTCAACGTGTTCATCCATCACTTAAACTTTAACCAAACACACCAACCATACATTTAACTAACCACTATATATTTTTAAATAATATTTACAAAGGAAGAAGAAAAATTACTTCTAACTTATAGTCAAATAACTTCTTCTTGCCTCCGATTTAGACCAAAGAACCTCAATGGAGAAACCCTAATCTTATGCTCAGAGATCGTCTGCAACTTTGGTGACCATAAGTTTTCTCTAGCTCCAACAAGCTGATCATATTGTTTCTTTAACTCAGGAGAATTACAAATCAAACTGTTTTCACCACAACTACTTTTTGCTTCTTCTTCTTCTTCCTTGCTGTTTCTGTTTTTACATATAAGACTCATGATAAACTTCGGACAAACTTTTATAAGAATCTTCCCGTTTGGTCCTTGCGAATACACAAACGGTGGTGGACTTGGCGGCGCCGTGCAATTCAACGGTGGATTACTTGATCCAACATTTTCAACAATAGTGTTGAAGATTGAGAGACACGAAGTGGTTAAGATTCTGTAAGCGAAACGTTCGATTGGTAAGACGAAATAAGTTTGACCTGGGATGAGATAATCGTCCATGGCTAAAGCTGGAATCTGACGACCGATGAAGAAAGAATCTGCGTGACACACAATTTGATCAGGAAACTCGAACATGATTTCTCCAGCAACATGTTTTTTGAAGTCACTTAGGGTTTTGATTGATCCGTTATCAAAGAAAACGAGGGTGATTGTTGTTTGGCGTCTACGGATGATTGGAAAACAAGATATGATTAGAGATTTGCCCATATCTTTGAAGATTGAAATGTAGTGAAAAAGTTATGGATTGTCTCATTGAGAAGATAATTATATATAGAGAGGGACTGGTCTCAATGTCTTTATGGTTTTTGCTTTTTGGTTGTAGTGACAACAAGGCAACTTGAAGGAGAGGAGACTTTGGATTGGTCAGACGATATTTGCTTTGGCTATAATATAAAAGTGGGCTCTTTTGGTCAATCCTTTCGTCTTTTTGCACATTTTTTGTTTCTATAAAAGTTGTATTTTATAATTATTTGTTTATGGAAATTGTCACACATATATAGTATTTTATAACAATGCAATACTTCATTGAACTCGTCTCTTATTTCGTGACAACTGTGTCCAATGAAGAATTATATGATGGTCCAGATACATAACCCCTCATCAATTACAATTTATCCTTATTTTTGGTCTGTAAATACCTAGGCGTATTTAAGCATGTGCAAGGTATGTTTTTGCAAAGTCCTTAATAAACTAAGAAATAAACAACGGTGTATTTTTTATTAATAATACGAAATATCTTAACACGTAATTCAGGTCGATGATTCACATATGAACCTAAGACTCATTGGATATTAGTATTAGTATAGTAGAGCCTCTATAAATTAATACTAGATAAATTAATAATTTCTATAAATTAATAAAATTATTTGATTTTAAGTCGGACCAGTGTAAAATTTAATCAAATTTAATAAATTAATAAAACAATAATTATTTTTAAATTTCTATTTGAAAATATAGTCTCAATAATATCATAATTAATAATTGTAAATATTAGGCATACATAATTATGCTTAAGATAATCTAGTTAAATATAATTATAGTGTTGTTTGTCTTTTTTTTTTTAAGTTAGAATCTTGTTTGTCATCTCCCGTCATATTCACTCGATCTTGGTATTGGGAGAAACAACTTAAAAACAACTTTTTCCATTTCTAAATATTTTGCTGGTTTGTGCCGCTTGATATTATTTTTGGTTTCCACATTTGTAGAAAGATATTCAACTAATCGTTTAAGTGTGTTTAAGACTGTACATTTACTAACTTTTAAATAAAAAATTTCTTTAAACCATAATTTCAAATATTTTTGAGTGCTTGTGATATAGTCTCTTTTGTACTCACATAACTCTTTTCAAATTTCATCTGTCATGGTTGATTTCGTAACACCTTTAAAATGAGAAATCATGTTATGATGTGTATTAAGAAAAGATGTAAGAATGAAAAACATATCAAATCAACATTAATATATATATATATAACATTAATATATATATATATATATAAAACCCATAGATTAAAAAATGAATGTCAAATGAGAAATGAAATATCAACATATACATATAAATTATAAAATATATATTAATATTTTATTTTTCTATTTAACATATATGAAAAAAAAAATGGAATATCAATAAACATGGAAGTTTAAACAAAGAAATTTAATAATATATGACATAAAGAAACTTTTGTATTTTATGTTTCTAAATTTTTGTATTTTTTTAACAGATTTTACTATAAATTAATACCTCTCAAAATTAATAATTTTTTAAAAGTTTTAACATTATTGAGGTTTAAGTACATGGTAAATTTAATGGCACATGTTAGACGAGCGTTTACATTTGGTTTCTTAAATGCGTTATAAATATTTGAAACCGTCCATGTCTATCTTTTTCCTTTTGATTAGCTGGGGAAAAAGGTGAGAAGCTCGTATGGTTTACCTTAATTATTTTTAGGTTTAGCTTAGTTTTAGTTTTGAATTTGTAATATAAATAAAATATAAAGCGGGAAATTCATTTTAATAATATTATAAACTTTAAAATAAAATTAATATATGTTTCGTAACAATCTTCAAAATAGATTTAAAGTAAATTTAATTATAATTATATATATAAATTGAATATAAACAAATATTTATAAAAAAATTATAAGAAAAACTAAAATTTAATAAAAATATATCGGGTATAAATTCGAATTTTGATTCGATTTCGAGTCGGATTTAAATTTAGTTTTTCGAATACATGGATTTAGAACTTATTTTTGGTATTTTATTAGGTTCGGTTAATCTAATTTGATATTGTAGTTCTTTTGATTTAAGACTAATATGAATATTTTTATTTCTGGATATAATTCAATTCAGTATAGACCGAATTCGAGTTTAGATATTTTTATATAAAAATTCAAATTTGGTTCTTGATTGAGTTGAGGTTTCTGACTACATAGATTTATGATCTATTTGAGTATTTTGTTAGGTTCGGTTTTCTAATTTAAATCATTTTTGATTCAGATTTCAAGACTCTAAAACAATAATTCAAAAATAATATTCTAAAATATCAACATAAATGTCAAGGACATGTGGCCCAGTGGTGTAGTCACTTTACAAATCTTCAAGGTATCAGGGATCGAACCCCGTACCTGTAATAGTATGAGGGGATTTAAAAGCTAGTAGGCTAGTTGACAAAAAAAAAGAAAAAAAAAATGTCAACATAAATTTATAACCATCCTAAATAAACATGGTTTATATAAAAAACAATTAACATAATCAAATCTCATATAAACGGGATATAATCCTATATTAATGTTTGTTACTAGTAATGGGCCTAGAAATACTTGTTTACCTAAAAGGAGGACGACATAGGCTAATAAGTCTCTCCACTTTTACACCTAAGGAATGGGCCTAATTCAAACCCAGCCCAGTTCTGTATATTTGTCTGGACTATAGTTCCACTTTCAGTTTGAATTGTACAATGCTCGATTCAATAAGGTATATATACGGATTGGTACGAGTACTACTAAGATTTGTCACATATGTCCACGACAGACCAAAAATCTATTTCCGTTTGCATCAAAGTCATATTGATTTGACCATTATCAAAATCATATAGATTGAAAATGAAAACACATACTTTAACTATTAATTATGATTATATCTACACTACTATGATGTTGAATTTGATTAATCTTTTAACTCATATTTATTTAAATTTTTAGAGCCATGTATATTATTTTTGAAATATCTTTGAAATATCGGTTTAGAAATTTGATATTTAAACCAAAATCAACCGGAACTAGAGGAACAAAATCCTATAAAATAATGCCAATATATCGTAAATTTAGGTATCTGAAAAATCGAACCAAATCCAAACTTGCATCAAATTAAGAGCCAAATTTGTAAATTTATTAAACTTTTTCTAATTTAAATTTTTATATAAAAATATATGAACCCAAACTCAATATATACCAAACCAAACTTTGTCCAAAAAATAATATAAATATTAAATCAGAAGAACCAAAATACCGTATTAGAGGAACCGAACTCAACAAAATTCCAAACCGGGCCCTAAATATACGTATTCAAAAAACTGAATTCAAACCTAAATTGATTGCGAATCAATAACTGAATTTGTATCCGATATATTTTTATTAAATTTTAACATTTTAGAGTTTTTTTTAAAAAATTGAATTTTTATTAATTTTTGATCTTTATATAAAAATTTATATCAAAACCCGCATGATTTATTTTATTTTTAAACCCGTGTTTATTTGGATTCTTAAAACCGTGTTGATATTTTAGAATATTGTTTTAGAGGCTTAAAACTCGAACCAAAATCGATATGATTAGAAGGATCGAACTTGAACCGAGCCTAATAAAATATTTAAATGAGTTTTAAATCTATGTACTCGAAAACTAAATTCTGAACCGAACCGAATAATTACCCAAATTATTACCTATATATTTTTTTTGTTAAATTTTAGTTTTTTAGTTTTTTTTCTATTAACTTTTATTAATTTATAATTTTTATATAAAATTTTGAACAAAATCAATTTTATATCTACGATTAAGGATTGTTATGAACTTTACATTAATTTTATTTTAAAAAGTATAATGTAATCAATATAAAAATATATATTATTTTAGTATATAAGACGAAGAGTTACAAGGTACCAAACAACAAGAAGCTGATATAAAACCAAATAAATATGAATGTGGTGAGAATATCTTAATAATAGCATATAGCCATTCTCAAAACTGCAACACGTGTCGAATAGTTTTTTGTCAACTACCATAATGACTTTTAAATCTCATTCCTATTTTTGCAGGTAGGAGATTCGATCTCTAATGTCTTGAAGATTTATAAAGTGACTTACATCACTGAGCCACTTGTACTCAACATTTTTTTTTGGTGTAGCTTTGATGAGGTGAAAACATTTTTGTTTTCCACCCAACAATATATTTTGTTCAAGACAAAAATATAGTTAAATCATGACCGATAAACTTAATAAATCACACATTTTAAACATATTTTCGAACGCGAGGAAATAAATAATTTACTTGTTTTATTTTTGATCTAGTTTAATATCAAGTGATGAATATCAATATACTTATTATTTATATAAAATAAACACACTTTTGAACAGAAAATATAATGTTTTTTTATTATGTATATATTCTTTAGTTCTTATTCTACGTTTTCTTAATCATATTTTATAGTCTAGTGTTAGAAAAATATTTAAAAATTATGTATTTGTGGACAATGTATTTTTGTACGGGTTTGAACAGTTTTAATATAAACTTTGGGTATCCCTAATTCAATCACCGCAAAAGGAAAGTGAAAAATATCAACCAAAAAGACCAAACCAAAAAGGGTAGAGGCGATTCTAGACCTGGGGCGGCTCCGAGAAGATCTGTGGTTCTCCGGCATGTTTCCGACCGAATGTAGGTGGCGGCGTGGTTTCTAGGTGGATCGCAGGGTAGATCTAGGGTTGGGTAAGGTTCTAGGGTTTCTTTTGTGGGGTTTAGTTCATTGGGGGACGCAATAGGGTTAGGGTTTGGTTCCTGTTCTCGGGATAAGGGGTATTGTGGGGGTGTTTTTCGTAGTTTGGGGGTCGGATTTCTTGGTTGTTGGGTTAGATATAGGGTTAGGTTTTTGGAGTTTTGCGTGCCGTTTGGTGGGAGAGCTAGGGTTGATCGTCTTTTCTCAGTCAGAGTTCTAGAGAAGAGAGGGAGGGGTCTTCTTTTCGGTTTGGAAAGTAGGGTTTAGGTTTTGGAGGGTGAGTGGTGTAGTAGTGGTGTTATTCGGTGCATCATCTTGCGTCGGTAGTGGTTGTTGTTTAGACGATTTGCTCCTGGGCGCTTCTCTTCATTTCCACACCCACCGATGGTGTTTGAGGTAAAATTTTATGTGGTTTATTAATGGAATCCCTTCCAATTCGATTTGGTCAATTGGTAAATGGGGTTTGGTATGTCGATGTACACCTTAGTTGTACTATAAGCTGGCGAGATTTATTGGGGATTGGTCAAATCGCGTCTGATAACATTATCTTCAAACGCATTTCAACCGAAGTGAACCAATGCGAGATTTTAAGGGATAATCTAGGTTGGTGTTTCGTACGAAACTATGGGTTGTGGTGGTGGATCTGTCTGTTTTTGAGAGCTATGTTGACAAACAACATTTTGGGTCACATATATGACCTTGTGACTCTAGATGGTGTGGATTCATTTAACAATATCTTGAGTATTTTCCTACCAAACATGGTAGCAGTATATGGTGGTCAGAAGTAGGAGAGGTGTGATGGGGTACATAATGACATGAATAGGTTGTTAGTGTGCTTGCAGATTGTTGTATTGAAATTTTCTGATTCATTGGCTAAATGTACAAGTTATTTATATTATCAGAACTGGTCTAGGTTGAGAATTAGATAGTTAATGACTTGGTTTATTTACCTCAATGTGGTTGTAAGTGGTTTAAATTACATATGGGATCTAGATGACAACTAGTACTCGAATTTCACTTCGAAACGAGAATGAATTTTCTGATGCAATTTCTATCTGTTTCAAGGATTTGGATGTGGTCACTGAGGGCAGAGTCTTGGAGAACGTGGTCGTGAGAAAAGATTATCAATGGTTAGTAAAAACATTGTATCCTTTCCCAAGATTAATCAATTTAAAAAATATGGTGATGTATATTTCTCGAGGATTTGAGATAGTCTATGGGAGATTCTGGAGAAAACAAGGTTATTTAGAAGTTCAATGGTTGTTAAAGTGTGCGTTTTTTGTTGTGCCCACAGGCGGGATTCAGGAACTGGTGGGTGCAGTGAATCTGGGAATGTTGGAGGCACATATGGCATGGAGAACCTTTGGGCGGGATGATAACCACAAGGTATTTCATATAATTAGAATTTGGGTGTATGTAAGTCAATCTAGGTTGGTGTTGACTGCATGTTATTGGTCACAAAGAATAGCATAGTTAGTACATAGGGTGTTAATAGTAAGTGTGGTGGTTAGTTTGGTTATGAAAAGCCTCCGACCATTAAGTCATGTTAATGATGAGGGACATATGGGATTCTTTGTGCCTTTAAGGAATGTTTTTCTAGATGTCTTGAACAGCTTTGGGTGTAAGAATGAATCGAAACGTCATTTAGGCATTGGTATAATTGGTGAGGAAAGTTGGTGTCTCATGGATAAGGAGATCATATTTCTATTGGCTTACTGATGTTTAAATAATTGGTTAAAAATAACAGCTGTTTGTCATGGGTCTTTGAGCAGGTACAAGTTCGTACTAATGGTCCTAGATGGGGTAGTTGCCAAGTGGATTGTGGGAGCAGAGCTATTGGCCCTCCAATCTAAATGGTTAGTAACAACTTTGATTCGGTTAGAAATTACCAACTATTTGGCTTCGGTATCAGATTTAGAAATTAATCGAAGTAAGATGTGGATTACGCTTGCTATGGTTTCTTTAAATTCAATATTATCAACATATCAGTTGTATATAAATGTAGGGATTCTGTTTAAAACTTGGTGTTTAACAAATCATACGTGGCAAATATTGTATTGGAAACAACTAGATAAGTATGATTCGAAAATCTATATGTTCCTAAAATATAGGATGCTTATCTACCTTGAATCTAGGCTAAGATCTAGTTTTGGAGTTGGTTCATGGGGATATATAAGGGGAAGGCTTAACATTAGTTTTCCATCGGTTCCTTCTTCAGTTTTAGCAAGTTTGGAATTCTTAGGATGCGGTAATGCAATAGGGTTTGTGATGTCGCAATTAGGTTCTAATACAAAGGATACAATGTATAAGTCGCCTCCAAGGGTTCTGAAAATTAAAATCCCGAAAATAGACAACTCGGCTTTGCTAGCAAGGAGTTCTAAAGTGCTTATGGGACGTTGTCTCAATCCCATGTTGCAGAATGTGGATACATTTCTATTTAGAATGTCACAGTTTTGGGGTTTAGTGGGACGTGTGCGAGGTCTGAATTTAGGTAATAGTCAGTTTCAGTTTGAGTTTCAATCTGAAACAAACATGGGTAATGTTTTAGACAATGGTTTTGTTAATTTTGATGGGTGGATGGTATCCTATGCGACATGGAAACCATTGGCTGATGCGGACCACCCTAATTTTATTAGGTTATGGATTAGGATTACCGAAATACCCTTCGAATATAGGGTAGAGGAGGTGTCTAGATTGGTGGTTAATTATGTGGGTTTGGTAATTAGTATTGATGTTGAGAAGGGTCAGGTCCTAATTGAAATTTCATGTTCTAAGCCGTTAGTATTCTCTTCAATACTGGAATTTGAAGAAGGGTGTGAGTCGAAGGTCATGTTTGAATATAGGAGGTTGGAAGGTTTTTGTACTCTCTGTTTTCGTATGACGCACGACGTGTCGGTATGTTACAAGACCAAATCGGATAACAGAGGTATAGGGACTGCATCCTCTAGAGTGGTGGGTCATGTAGATAGAACTAGGACCTATAAGGGGGTCGTAACTGAAATAAAGGCTCGCAGTGTCGGCTGTGACAAAATTTGGAAATTGTAAAGCACCGCGGGTTAAGAGAGGCTGCGAGCTCCAATTGCTAAAAACACTGAAAGATGTAACCGAGAAAGTAAGATATTCACTTTCTGGTTTTTCTGATTTGTCTGACATTTTTAATGTCTTTTTATGTTGGTTATACTTTCAGGAGCTCGAACCCGTTTCAGTGATGGAAACAAACTCGACAAAGGAGGTTCGTCGATCGTTGTTTCAAGAACCATCGGGTCAGATAGTGGAAGAAGCGGAGGTGGCTCTGGCCGAGGCTTCACATTTGGAAACCGAGAAACACTTGTCTATCTCGGAGGAGTCGAAGATTGTTGAGGCAATGGGAGATGATCTGGGGCAGAAAAGTTTAGCTGAAGATGGTGAGCTAACCATGGATGTCGAGGAGGACTTTACTGAGCCTGTGACAGCGGTGGTTTTGGCTGAATTGGAGCTGGATGATGACTTACATAGTCATCATGACTTTACAGATCTGGAACAGGTAAACTTCCACACAGAGTAAGTGGAAAATGTTCCTTATGCGAAAGTGGTTAAAAATAGGAAGGCCAAATTGGTAATTGGAAAGTTGGTGTCCCGAAACACGACACCACTGTGGGGTATTAGTACGCGGAAATTGGCGCTGGTGGGTACAAAGTCACCTAGGAAGACGCCTAAGACTCTTAAGCCAAAAGAGGGGAAGGCAAAGGAGAAAGATAAAGTCTCCATGGATGATATTTTATGATTATTAAGTTGTTGTGTTGGAATTGTCAGGGTTTCGGTAATAAAATTACAATTAGCTATTTGATAGATATTTGGAAAGCATGTAAGCCATATTATTTTATTTTTATCAGAAACTAAAAATAAAGTATCTTATCTAGTAAAAATACAATTGCATTTGGGCTTTACAAATTTGACTACAGTTGAACCAACAAGGGCGAGTGGAGGTCTGGCTTAATTTTATAGTGATAGTTATAATGTTGAAATTAATTATCAAGATAAAAATATAATAGACATTTCATTTGTTATACTTCGACAACAATCTTTTGTAACATTTATTTATGGTGAAAGTGTAAAGTTAAGACGTTCATATGTGTGAGAAAGAATTACACGGATAGGAATTTCCCATTCGGGCCCATGGATAATAAGTGGCGATTTTAATGAGATAACCGGAAATCATGAAAAGCAAGGTGAAATTTTTTTGAGGCCTTTAACGTCGTTTATGAGTTTCAATCAGATGCTCACAGATTGTGATTTTTTGGAATTTCCAAAAAATGGAAATAGTTGGTCGTGGCGAGGTAAACGTAATACCGAGATAGTTCGCTGTATTTTAGATAAAGCTTACGGTAATGGAGAGTGGCATGAATTATTCCCTAAAACCGAGATACAGTACCTGGATATGGTAGGATCGGATCATCGGCCTATTTTAGTGATGGCAGAAGATCAAGTAGTGGCACGTCCAAAAAAGTGCATTTATTTCGACAATAGATGGTTAGGCAAATCTGGGTTTCAGGAAATTGTGGAACGTAGTTGGGATAGTGCTGGTAGGGGGCAGACATAAACATTGGTTGTGTCACTAGCTGAGAAAATTCGTGTATGTCGGAAGGAAATTTCTCATTGGCATTGTGAAAATTTTCATTCAAGACGGCAAGAAATTGTGGAATGGAAGAGGGTTATTGAGGCGCTGAATAGTAGCCCCGTGGCAAATGTTTCTGCATTTAGAGAAGCCAACGATAAGTTGAAGGTGGCTTATGTAGAGGAAGAAGTCTACTGGAAACAGAAGAGTAGAAATACCTGTTTGAAGGAAGGTGATAATAATACAAAATATTTTCATGTGGTTGTAAGACAGCGCAGAGCACGTAATCGCAAAATTGGTTTGAAAAACAAATGGGACCAGTGGGTTGAAAAAGACCCCAAGGTTTTACAGGAGGCGTCTACCTACTTTTCAAACTGTTTACAAGTTCTGAAATTGACGAGGTTGACATAGTTGATGTTCAAAGTAGGGTCACAGAGTTGGATAATAGGTTATTAATTAGACCAGCTACGGAAGAAGAAGTAAAAAATGCGTTGTTCCTAATGGATCCAGAGAAAGCTCTGGGACCCGACGGGATGACGGCACTGTTTTTCCAGTATTCCTGGGAGATAGTTAAAGGTGATTTGTTGGGGGTAGTGAATAATTTTATCCAAACTAGGGTTTTCGACAAAAATTTGAATAAGACCAATATTTGTCTAATTCCAAAGGTGCCCCGACCAACAAGAATGGTTGAATTTCGACCCATTAGTTTATGTAATATTGCATATAAACTAATAACGAACGTTTTGTGCTTATGGCTTAAATCAGTTTTGCCTGAAATTGTATCGGAAACCCAGTCGACATTCGTGGCCGACCGGCTAATTTCCGATAATATATTGATTGCCCAGGAGATGGTACATGTGTTAAGAACAAATAGGTCGGTAAGTGGAAATTTCATGGCCATGAAGACGGACATGAGCAAAGCTTATGATAGAGTGGAATAGAGGTTTTTAGAGGCACTTATGATAAAGTTAGGTTTTTGTGCCCAATGGGTTAAATGTATTATGTGGTGCATTTCTACGGTTGAGTACGCGGTGCTGCTTAATGGAATCCCTGGGGGACACATTATTCCCCATAGAGGAATACGGCAGGGGATTTCTTGTCACCATACTTATTTATATTGTGTACTGAAGTGGTAATAGCCAAAATGAAAAAGGCTGAACAAAACCGCAATATTACAGGCTTAAAAATTGGACAAAATTGCCCGACGGTTTCTCATCTCCTCTTTGCAGATGATACTCTGTTCTTTTGCGGGCTAATCTAACGGAAGCACATCATTTTCGTCAGATTTTGGTAGAATATGAGTAACTATCGGGCAGAAAATAAATTTTGACAAATCATCTATCCAATTTGGTAAGAAAGGTTGATCTTGATGTCCAAGTACAGATCCAACAAATTTTGGACATTCCAAAGTTGGGCGGAATAGAGATTTATTTAGGCTACCGGAAAATATAGGGGGTTCTAAAGCAAAAGTTTTTGCATTTGTTGTTGATAAGTTGAAGGCAAGGGTGGCCACTTGGTCCAGCAAGTTTCTGTCAAAGGCGGGCAAGGAAATACTAATAAAGTCTATCCTCACTGCCTTACCGACATATATTATGAGCTGCTACAGACTTCCGAAATATGAGTTGCAGAAGATACAATCGGCAATAGCCCATGTCTAGTGGGTCAATTCGGGTAAGAGTGGTGGTATACATTGGAAGAAGTGGAATGCTTTATGTAAATCCAAGACAGAAGGGGGCTTGGGTTTTTGGATTTTAGAAGATTTTAACTCCGCTCTGTTGGCAAAACATATCTGGCGCCTTTTGGTATTCCCAGACTCACTTTTGGCGAGGGTATTAAGAGGGAAATATTATAATGATGAGAGTATAAAGGCGGTCCAAGTATGGCCATTGGCATCATACGGATGGCAGAGTATTCTCTCTGGACGGTCTTTGGTTCTAAAAGGCTTAATTAGGAATGTAGGGGACGATAAGCAGATTAAGGTATGGCATGATATGTGGATTCCAGACGGCCAGCCTCGACCCGCTTTCTGGTCGGATCTGTATTTATTCTGGAGTTGACGGTGGGTCAATTTATTGACAGGCGAACTGGTACATGGAATGAGGTTTTATTTCGGCAATTTTTCGATCCGAGAGATGTGAAGTTGATATTGGCAATCAGGTTGCCAAAAAGTCAGCGGGCGGATCATTGGGGATGGCACTACACCACATCAGGTCAGTATACTGTCAAATCGGGTTATCAGTTGGAAACTAGAGAAAAGGAATGAGATAGGTACCTTTATGGCCCATCTTTCAATATGTTGTATACGAGATGTTGGCAATTAGGTTGTTCACCTAAGATAAAACATTTTATCTGGCAAATATTGTCAGGATGTACGGTTGTATTCCAAAACCTAGTCCAGCGGGGATTGGGTGGGGATGCTAGATGTCATTGTTGTGGGGCGGAGAGTGAGACAATTAACCATGTACTCTTCAAGTGTACGCCAACAATTCAAGCTTGGGCACTATTAGACATACCGTCTAGACCGGGGTTGTTCCCGGGACAGTCAATATGGCATAACCTAGATTTTCTGTGCAACCGTATTCCAAATCACGTAGATTATGGCATATTCTCATGGATCATTTGACATATTTGGAAAGCTCGGAATGGTTTCTGTTTTACACAAGTGGACCTAGACCCACGAGTGGTGTCGGGAAGGGCACAGTCTGATTACATAGAATGGACTGCGGCCCGTACGTCTAAATCGGATATGCGTAGATTATGTGTATCCAGGATTGATTCGACTAAGTCCCCGAGGATTTTTCTACCATAGCTAATCTCAGTTTCACTGGCTATAAATGCTATGTGGATGCGTCCTAGAAAGACGCTGGCCTTTTCACAGAGGTCGGGTGGGTATGCTTTCCAGATTCAGTGGATGGAGTTTGTTCGGGATCAAGACGAATTCATCAGTATCTATCAGCCCTGCATTCAGAGCTGGAGGCTGTCATCTGAGCGATGGAGGCGCTTGTGGAGCTTCAGATACAGGAAGTGCAGATATCATCAGATTATGAGGCAGCGTACCACATCTTACACTCCTCGGAGGAGTGGCCGTCGTTTCTTACGTATCATGAGGAGTTTCGGCTAGATTTTCTTCCTATTTACTCTAAATTATCCCGAGAGTTAAATTATAAAACAGACGCCCTTGCCAAGACATGTTATGTGTCTGTTTTATGAGACGGACTGTTTCTTAAGTAGTGTTTTTAAGTAGTGTTTTATGCTCTGCCGTTGTCAAAAAAAAAAAAACTCTAATATTAAATGAAGTCGACAAAAATAAAAGAAATACAGAAAAAAAATCAAGGAAAGAATCAATTTATAAATCAAATTTTGCTCTTTTATGTTAGATTTTTTCTAAGAAAGAGAAAGCATTTATTTGGAAAATAAAATATGCGGATAAAAATTAATTAGCATATTATTTAATTCGAGTTATGCCAACAATTCTTACATGTAAAATTTTATAACAAATTATATCGTTTATAATCACAATAATAGTTCTATACTTTATATGTACATATGGGGCGAATCAATTATCTAGTAATAAATGTGAATTAAGTGATACTCAATATTAACACAAGTTTAATTATTGCTAACTAAATACAGTTAGAGACCCTAATGTTTGAAGGAAGAAAATAAAAAAAGCAAAAAGATTGATTAGTATTTCTTCTATAGTCTGTAGAATCCGCCTTTTGGTCTCTCTCTCTCTCTCTCGCTCGCTTGAAAACTGTGTAGTAGATCATGCCATGTCTCTAGATTCTCTGCCTCCCAAATTGTTTCTCACTATCTCTCGCGTCTCCACAGGAGTTTACCAGCTAAGCCATTCTCCGATTTTGTTTTTTGAACGGCGGCTTATTTTTTTGCTATTTTGGATCGATTCTGAATCTATTTCGAGCTGAAAAGGGTTGCTCAGATGGAAGTAAATGTGTTGGAGTTGCTTCGAGATCGACGATCATTGAACTGAATAGTGGATTCCGTGAATGTAGATAGCGTTTTCGCATTTTTAGCTCGAGCAAGTGTGGATTTCGTCCAAGTTTCGGCTTATGGAGGGTTTCGATTCTGAGGAACTTGGTTGAAATTTTGTTTATGTCGAGAAACGGAAGGATGGCGTCGGATCTTAGTAGAGCCGGTCCTGTGGAGAGAGATATCGAACAGGTTGTTATGTCCTCTCCATGTCGATGTTGCCTTATGCAATCGAAGCCTTAATTTATTGATTCATTCACTTGCTTAGTACTTCTATTGAATCATTAATGGAAACTCTCTTCAGAGTTACACATATACGTCGGGCGAATTTGATTCACTTGGAATATCTTAGGTTAGAGAAGAGTGTTTCATTAGGCTAATCGATTGAGCTAACTTTGATATCAAACTCAGGTTTATCTAATAACTTTCACTTTAACCATGGAGTCCTATTTCACCGAGAAAGTTTGCGATCGTGGGATTTCACTCGCACTTTACCAATCATAAAGGTTATTTTGTCGGATTAGTTGATTTGTACTGTTCAGGTTGGAGAATTATTAAATGTAGTTATCATAGAGATAAGATTATTGAGTATCTCTTAAGCCCCTTCGTTTTTAATTGCCAGTATTCATCTCTCAGTATGTGCATTGCTACGTATATTTTGTATCCTCTATTTCTTTGTAATTATAGTACTGGTGAGCTGAAATCTCCGTTTATAAACGATTCACCTTCTTTGCTTATGGAATGGTATTTGATTGACTCAGGCTATCATTGCCTTGAAGAAGGGAGCTTACTTGCTAAAGTATGGAAGAAGAGGGAAGCCTAAGTTCTGCCCATTTCGCCTTTCCAATGTAAGTCATCTTTCGTTCCACTTCCTTCCATTTTTTGTTAGCAGTGCTCTACAGTAATATTTTCCAGCAACGCTTTATTCTTGTATGAGGTGCTGATAGCTTATTTTTCTACAACTTAATTTATATGTAGCTCAATGTTTGGTGTTTAAGAATTAGTTTCCTGTAACTTTCAGGATGAAACTGTTTTGATATGGTTCTCCGGAAAGGAGGAAAAACATTTGAAGCTGAGCCATGTTTCTAGGATCATATCTGGACAACGCACTGTAAGTTATGTGTGAATTTAAATCCTTCCAAGATTCTGGGATCACATATAGACAACGCATTCAGTTGTGTAGCAGTCCTACATTACTTTCTTAGCCATGTATTCCATATGTACAAATCCTTGATCCTTGTTTTCATGCTGTGTTTAATTATATTTTCCTGTTTTATGTCTCACTATCTTGAGGATTTTGTTCTTGCCTTCTTTATCATCTTTAATGCAACTTTTGATGTGTCATTTTCCTTGGTTCAAGGGTGCATCTCTGTGCTTTACCTATCTACTGTGATTTTCTGATAATTATTGCAATTGTGGTTCTCTTGTAGCCTATATTTCAGAGGTATCTTCGCCCAGAAAAGGAATATCAGTCCTTTTCACTAATATATAGCGAAAGGTCTTTGGATTTGGTGAGATTTTCTTAAACTATTTACTTGTTTGTTTCCGCTATAAATGTTACTGTACTTATTTTAAGTTAACTAATCTGGTGGTAGGATTTTATTTGCTAGATTTGCAAGGATAAAGACGAGGCTGAGGTGTGGTTTACTGGTCTTAAAGCCTTGATTTCGCATTGCCATCAAAGAAATAGGAGGACTGAATCAAGAAGTGATGGGATACCATCTGAAGCTAATAGCCCGAGAACATATACCCGGAGAAGCTCTCCTTTACACTCTCCATTTAGTAGCAATGACAGTTTGCAGAGGGTACTAAAATTTTTTTTTTTTGTGTACATTTTTGTGCATGAGAACTCTTAAGTATATTTTCGTTTACCTTTCAGGATGGTTCTAATCACCATCGCATTCACAGTCCATTTGAGAGCCCTCCTAAGGATGGCCTTGACAAGGCATTTTCAGACATGGCATTGTATGCAGTTCCTCCTAAAGGATTTTATCCCTCAGATTCTGTAACTATTTCTGTACATTCTGGAGGCTCGGATAGCATGCATGGACATATAAGGGGTATGGGCATGGATGCTTTTAGAGTTAGTATGTCAAGTGCTGTAAGCTCCTCGAGCCACGGTTCTGGTCACGATGATGGGGATGCATTAGGAGATGTTTTCATTTGGGGAGAAGGCATAGGAGAAGGTATTCTGGGTGGTGGAAACCGTAGAGTTGGAAGTTCGTTTGATGTAAAAATGGATTCCTTATTGCCAAAAGCTTTAGAATCTACAGTCGTACTTGACGTCCAAAATATTGCTTGTGGTGGACATCATGCTGTCCTTGTGACAAAGCAAGGAGAAAGCTTTTCTTGGGGAGAGGAATCTGAAGGCAGGCTTGGCCACGGTGTTGATTCCAATCTCCAACAACCGAAGCTCATTGATGCACTCAACACCACAAATATCGAGCTTGTAGCATGTGGTGAATTCCATAGTTGTGCAGTTACTCTATCAGGGGATTTGTATACCTGGGGAAAAGGAGACTTTGGTGTTCTTGGACATGGAAATGAAGTCAGCCACTGGGTCCCTAAGAGGGTTAATTTTCTGTTGGAAGGGATACATGTATCATCCATTGCTTGTGGACCTTACCACACAGCAGTCGTTACCTCTGCTGGGCAATTGTTTACTTTTGGTGATGGGACCTTTGGTATTTTGGGCCATGGCGACAGGAAAAGTGTTTTTATACCTAGGGAGGTAGACTCTTTGAAAGGTCTCCGCACAGTCCGGGCAGCTTGTGGTGTATGGCACACAGCAGCAGTTGTGGAAGTCATGGTTGGGAGCTCAAGTTCGAGTAATTGCTCTTCTGGGAAGCTCTTTACATGGGGCGATGGTGATAAGGGTCGTCTTGGTCATGGAAATAAAGATCCAAAGCTTGTGCCTACCTGTGTTGCTGCTCTTGTTGAACTAAATTTTTGTCAAGTTGCATGTGGGCACAGTCTAACAGTTGCACTTACAACATCAGGCCATGTCTATACGATGGGTAGTCCTGTATATGGTCAGCTTGGAAACTCACATGCAGATGGAAAGGTTCCAAACCGTGTCGAAGGTAAACTTCACAAGAGTTTTGTCGAAGAGATTGCCTGCGGTGCTTATCATGTTGCAGTTTTAACCTCGAAGCCCGAGGTTTACACTTGGGGAAAGGGATCAAATGGTAGACTTGGTCATGGAGATGTAGATGACAGAAATTCCCCAACATTGGTAGAGTCGCTTAAGGATAAACAGGTCAAAAGTATTGCCTGTGGCACTAACTTCACAGCAGCTGTCTGTATTCACAGATGGGCATCAGGGATGGACCAGTCCATGTGTTCAGGTTGTCATCAGCCCTTCAGTTTTAAGAGAAAGCGTCATAATTGCTATAATTGCGGACTAGTGTTTTGCCACACATGCAGTAGTAAAAAGTCGCTGAAAGCTTGTATGGCACCGAACCCTAACAAACCATATCGAGTGTGTGACAAGTGTTTTAACAAATTGAAAAAGACTATGGAAACTGAGCCATCATCTCAGTCTTCTCTGAGTAGAAGAGGAAGCATCAACCAGGGATCAGATCCCATTGACAATGATGACAAGTTTGATTCTAGATCTGATGGACAATTGGCTAGATTTTCGTTGATGGAGTCTATGAGACAAGTGGACAGCCGATATAAGAAGAACAAGAAATACGAATTTAATAGTAGCCGTGTCTCGCCTATAACAAGTGGAAGCTCTCAACGGGGTGCGCTGAATATAGCCAAGTCTTTCAATCCAGTATTTGGAGCATCAAAGAAGTTCTTCTCAGCTTCTGTTCCTGGTTCTCGAATTGTGTCTCGGGCAACTTCCCCAATATCTAGACGTCCTAGTCCACCCCGTTCAACTACACCAACTCCCACTCTTTCTGGTCTAGCCACACCAAAAATCGTTGTGCATAATACTAAGAGAACCAATGATAACCTAAGCCAAGAGGTCGTTAAGCTAAGATCTCATGTAAGTCTGCTCTCCACCATATCTTGTTTCTCTTATATCCATAAGCTTTGACACTTTTCTTTGTTGCAAAAAGACGTACTTATTGAGAATATCCCATTATTTATCTGTCATTCTGCGTTTTCTAATCTATGTCAAATTACGTTCTGGATTTGACCATGTTGGTTAGCTCATGCTATAGGATTTGAGAAGGCTTGGTCGCCAATGTACTTGATTTTTTGAAGAAACATTTCAAATTTCAAATTTAATTACTGCCTTAGTTAGTCAGTTTCTATTTACACTGCTGTTTTGCTAACCAGTAAAATATATATATATAAGGTGGAAAGTCTTACAAGAAAGGCCCAACTTCAAGAAATTGAACTGGAAAGAACAGCCAAGCAGCTAAAAGAGGCGTTGGCGATCGCTAATGAAGAAACGACAAGATGCAAGGCAGCAAAAGAAGTGATTAAATCACTTACCGCTCAAGTAATCTAAAATAAAAAATGGAAAGTGGTTTATGAAATTGTCAATGATTTCTCATGCTGATCATAACCGTCAACATAACGATGCAGTTAAAGGACATGGCTGAAAGATTACCCGTTGGATCAGCTTGGAATGTGAAGTCTCCTCCGTCTCTTAATTCATTTGGTTCAAGCCCTGGTCACATTGACCCTTTTAATATGTTAAACCAACCAAATAGTCAAGAAGCAGAGCCAAATGGCATAAATACTCCAATGTTTTCGAACGGGACCATGACACCTTTATTCGGGAATGGCGAAGCAACAAATGAAGCACGGAACGAGAAGGAATGGGTTGAACAAGATGAACCTGGTGTCTATATAACTCTTACTGCCTTAGCTGGAAGTGCTAGAGATCTCAAACGCGTCCGTTTCAGGTACGATTACTTTCTTCTTTTTCCTAAAATGAAATAATCGAAACTCTTTTTATGTCGGAAGGTTGGACTGTAATTTTGTTTTCTGACAGCCGAAAAAGGTTTAGCGAGAAACAAGCGGAGCAGTGGTGGGCGGATAACAGAGGAAGAGTGTACGAACAATACAATGTTCGCATGGTTGACAAAGCCAGTGAGGACTTGCCTCACTGAAACTCTTTTAACACCAAACGGTTCTATTTTTTCTTATGCCCGAGTCAGGTGAGTGCGGAATCTCGGGATATAACATATATAGAGAGAGAAATTAGATGTTCGTACGTGTGGTTCTTTCATAGTAGTTTGGGATTTATGTGGTGTTGGTTGTAACGAAGTTGTAAATTCTTTTGTGGTGCGATCATGCTGTAAATCCTATAAACATACTGAGTTCTTACGCCCTAGAAACAATGCTGAGTAAATTGGTTTTCGAGCAGACTCGTAGATACATCATAACATTGGAGACTAAAAAGCTATTGGATACTGTTCCACCAATAATCGAAACCAAGTCAAACTGGAACCCAGGTGGTGTCGTCATCATCCTTGAGCTTGAATTCTATTGTTTCAAAATGCCATGGCAAAGGCGATGAAGGTAACGAAGAATGGTATTTGACAGGTGAGTCTGGTGGTGAGCGCCATTGAGTTGTGTAGTCCTCGGAAAACTCCTCCATTGGTATCTCTTTGTTTTCATCCCAACTGTGGCTATTCTCATCATCCATCTTAGAAGCAAAAAAAGTAAAAGACATACAAGTTGCTCAGAACCAGAGATCTAAGTTCCTATGTGTTTGGCTTCTCTGAACTTAATCTATATATAGACAGAGAGAGTTAAGAGAAGCTAACCTGACCTCTTTAATACTGTAGTCAGAAGTACCTTCCTTGGTGTGGGTATCTAAAACGCAGAGTGATAATAAGGATGATGAAAGAGCAAAAGAGAAAAAGGGCACTTTATTCACAGTCATTGTTACCATTTACCATGTTCATGAAGCATGATGTGTTGAGCGAAGTATCTATCCCACTGGTTTTGTTGTTGTTCTTCAATTCATTTGCTGTGATCATGCAAGAAACCTTCCTTTGCAATATCCAAGTCCACCATCTCAACATTGTTCTTTCGTCTTGGAAGAAGCTTGAGGTTGAATCTTTGACTTGTTTGTAATATCATGTAGAGTGATCGGTCCCAAATTTAGAGCTACAAATTCTAAAGAGCAAAATGTAAAGACTTGATGTTTGGCAATTCAGATTGCCTATTTTTTGGCTTTTCATTTCTTAAAAAGAACAAGGAAACGAAGATGGAGTTTCCACTCCTACAAACTTGGAATAATGGAAAAGTGGAAAGAATGGTTCCTTATTATATGGAAGATCATTTCTTACTTATTAACTTGAGCAAATTAAACAAAGATGAAATAAAGAACAACGAACCGGTTGAACCTCAATCGTGATACTTCTGGTTTGGTACTGCGGTACGGTTCGATCGGTGTACCGGTTGTGGTCCATCATAGAGCCTTGCGGCTTCCGAAACCCGCCCCATTTTTCTTTGGCCCTGCTAGTGAACTCTTACCATTTCCTGCAGCAACCGGTCCTAAAAGGTGATATAATTCAGAGCTCGATCTATAGCATTAAAATCTAAATTCCCAGGATCAGTACTCCTTCTAAAACTAAAGAAATATTGTATCAGAATAAACAAATACAATCACTCATACACAGTTATAACTCAACATATACAAGAAAACTGAATTTAAACTTGATTCATATTCTCTCCTAAGCAGATCACTGGAGATGGTTTTCATTTATACACCTGAAGCAAATTCGAGAATGTATTTGTAAGCAAGAAGAAGAAAGAATGTGTACAGATGACTAGAAACCAAGATCTAGTCTCATGAATAAATCCGAGAAGAAACAAACGGCAATATTTGCAACTTGGTAGGTCCTTTCCCATTCCATTTCTTCAAATCGATCACAAAGATTTTTCTACCTTAGGACAAAGAAGACATCATAAAACACTAGATTTTCATTTCCAAAAAGAATAAAACCAAAGATTACAAAAGTATAGAGAACATTACTTCTGCCATGGGCCAAAGCATTCTTATCCTGGAAAAATCACCTGTCCGCGACCAATTGTATTCGCCATGATTACTTGTAAATACAACCAATTCAAACATAGACAAGCATGTATAAGTGAGAAACAAAATATCAGCATGGAAAACAAAATCAATAGCTTACCAGATGTTGATGAGCGGATAGAAGATGAACTTTAATCAAAAGAGTGGGAGTAATTGAGAAACAAAAGAAGGGATGCTCGCAATGGACGAGATATATCGAACATATGTAGCGTAGCTTATTAGGAATCGAGATACATGGATCACACAGAGTTGTAGTAGGTATACCTGTTAGTCGCCAATTTTCTGTAGCATATGGGCACATAAATAATGCATGATCCGTTGTTTTCTGGATCAAGCAACATCGTAAACATTCCTTTCGAACATCTATATGACGTATCTCTAATATCTCAGCTACTGCCAGAGCCTTGGATCCAATTTGCCATAGGAAATGATTTAATTATAGGTGCAATCGGCAGTTTCCATATACGTTTGGCCACATCTTCCTGTGCTGCTAATGGAGGGTCATTTGAATTGGGTGCGATGCGACCTGTTGTGAGGCCAACCAATATCCAGACTCGGTAAGAAGGTCTTGTTAATCACATCATGATCCGAAACATCAGTCATGGATTCTAGTTTCTCTGCATCCCATTGTCGTGTCTTCTGATTGATAACCGTGGAGACCTTAATATCCGGTGAAAATGGAGGAAGAAATCGAGCTGCTCTAGGTGGCGTTGTAGGTATCCACAGATCACTTCCAATGGCTGTGTCGTGACCATCACCAATTTTCACTTGTAAACCTTGTGAAATAAGATTTCGCCCATGTAATAATGATGTCCAACCATAAGAGGGCTGAAATCCTTTTGAAGCTTTTAAGACAGTTCGTGTCGGAAAGTAACAACTTTGATATAATCTGTAGAGCAGGCTTGTCGGACGTTCAAGCAATCGCCAGATTTGTTTAGCCAATAAAGCTTGATTGAACTGTTCTAAATCACAGAAACCTAATCCACCGCAACCTTTGGGACGACTCAGCACGTTTTTGATCCGTACTTCCCCAACAATACCGAGAGCTTATTTGTAACATCCGTCTCCCGACACTTTGAGACACATCGTGCAAAAACATTCAATTTTTATTTAATAACTAAGATGGTCCCAAAATCTTACATAAAATCTCTCGAATAAAAATCATTAAAATAAAGAAAATAACGAAGAAAATGTCTTACGAAATAAATAACTGAAATAAATAACTTCAATGAAAAAGAGAGACTCGGCAGCTACTCACGATCCTAGATCCGATCTGGAAAAAGGGAAAAAATGAGAGGGGTGAGTATAAATACTCAGTGAGGAGATCACTTCTGCACACTGAGGCTCAAAGTTCTAACTTAATACTAAACATCGTCTATCCTAAGCATAGAAAGCAATCATGTGCAACTTGTGTATTTCAACAAGTTGTACCAATCAGGCTGGTCTGCCAGTAGCAGCCAACGTCGCAAACATCGGCTCAACCATACTCCACGATGGCTTTAGAGCCCCTCGGTTGGGAGACCACGGTCCGTAACTCGATCCTCCCTAGCTTGTCAGCGGTTTTTGGGCTGAAGCGGTCCCATCGGCTCACTCCAGACCATTGTCTCTTTTCCACGGGGATTGTCGGCATGTAGCCCAATTCCTCCGCGTCACCACTTTTTTAAGAGACATCCAGACCATTGTCTCTTTTCCACGGGGATTGTCGGCCCGTAGCCCCATTCCTCCGCGTCACCACTTTTTAAGAGACATGTCACTTACTCATTTACTCATTCTTTTATCTACTTATTTTTCATCAAAACATTAAATATATCACCTCTTATGAGATGCCTCAACAAATACATATTTTAGTTATTTATATATTATATAATAATTCAAACAACTATCTTATTTCCAAACATTCACGAAAATCCCTAAAATATTATCTAAGAGTTATATAATATTTAATATATGATTAAAAGTATTCTAATTAAATATTTTTTAATTTCTAGAATAAATGAGTTTAATATTAAATTAAAACTAAAAGTCTCGCAGATCATATCCTCACCTAGATTGGCCGGTGACAGATTCAAAAACGCAGCCAAAAACAAAATCAACAACTTTCACAGCAGAAACGTAGATTCAAAGGTCTGACGGTTCTGTTGCGTTCCTGAATGTTCACTTTATCTAAATCCAACAAAAACCTGACTTTCCTTGCAAAGATCAAGTCAGAAAACGACCCCAAATATGTCAAGTCGAACACAGTAATTAGAACAAAATTCAGAATTCTCTAAGTCTGGAAAAAGAGACTTAGTTGATGTCTTACCTTAAACACAATGTAACTCTCTCAATACTACTCCGATCAATGATCCGTTTGAAGCTACAGAAACTTGAGAGAAAGATCTTTCTAGAACTACTAAAAGCATCAATAGGCGATTAGTATCAGATTAGTTATGGGCCCCGAAAAATAGTGGTTTGGACTGGATTTCTTACCACTTGGATGGTGCTCTAGGTTGATCAATCAACTTCGGAAATGAAGATACTTGCTATGAGGCTCGAGTTTGAAGATTTCAGAAGAGGAAGAAGCCTAGGCGGCGCCGAGTTGGTGGCTTTAAATAGGAGAACACATTATGTTTTGGTGCTAGGTTGAGAAGATGCAAATTTTCCTTTTTTTTTGATCTCCCTTGACAATTATTTTATTGGGCCTTATGGGCCACAAAATTAATTCATTAACCCAATGTTGAGTCTCACATTATTGATTGTTCCACATGTGTCTTTCGGTAAAACGGAAACAATTCATGGCGTAAACTGGTAGGGCATAAGCGCCAGCTTTTATCGAAGTTCCCTTCCCTGGTTGGGTAGAAATTTGGATTGCCACGAAGATAATTTTTTCTTAAGCATATCTGATATATATTGAAAACACATGTCTCTAGTTGCGGCCAAACTGTGTTGGAGATAAGCTTAAAGTGTAACTTAGTAAACAAGTAATCAAAGATTTATGATTAGTTAGTTATTTAGGAGATATCCAAATACTATAGTTTCTTATTAGGATTATGATAAGTTGAATCCTATAAATAGAGATGTTGAGATGTAAATATTATTGTGTTGAGAGTTTTGGGTTTTTGAGAAGATTTTCCAAAACTAATAAAAGAGAGCAATTCTTTTATATTTCTTAAAGTTTCGTATCTAGATTTGGTATTAGAGCAAATCGAATCCAAAGAGGTACAAGTCGAGAAAGATTTTCAAAGAAGGACGAGCTAGTTAAATAGAGAAATACCATCGAGAGGTAAGCAAGAAAATGATTTGAGAAGAGTCATATCATGAGAGATATAATTAAGGCAAAACCGAAGGAATGAGCGGCTTCATTTTCATCTATACAATGCCCGATGTTGTCCACCACGAACTATACGGTATGGTCTATAGATATGAAAGTACTATTTGAAGTTCATAAAGTATGGAATACAATTGAAACATGAAAGAAAAATAGCATGGCAAAAGCTCTATTATTTCAATCGATCCCAAAAACGCTAATCCTTCAAGTTGGAGATCTAGACACTCCAAAAGAGATTCAGGAAGCTATCAAATCTCGACATGTTGGAGCTGAAAGAGTTAAGGAACCAAGACTACAAACTCTTATGGCCGAGTTTGAGAGAATGAAGATGAAGGAGACCAACACAATTGATGACTTTGTTGGAAAACTCTCGGATATTACTTCAAAAGTGGCTGCCCTAGGGGAAACGACTACAAAAACAAAAATAGTAAAGAAATTCCTTAATAGCTTACCAAGAATAAGGTGCATCACGATAATTTATGATCTTGAACAAGTTCTTAATCTAAAGAAAACGGTTTTTGAGGATATTGTTGGAAGGTTAAAAGCATAAGAAGAACGAATTAACGAAGAAGAGCAACGATTGGATTATGATGAAGGAAAGCTTATGTATGCGAATATGAACTATCAAGAGGATGGTAGACGAGGTAATGGAAGAGTACAAGGTGACCGAGGAAGATAAAGAGGAAGAGGAAGAGGTCGAAGTGCCGGGAATGATGGAGATTAAAAGAAAGATTTTTCTCATGTGATTTGTTACCGGTGTGACAAAAGAGGACACTTTCCGAGTAAATGTCCCGATCGACTTTTCAAGTTTCAATAAGTGTATGAGAACAAAAAGGGTGATGGAGAAGAGACACAAGAAGCCGAGGATCTATTTGTACTTGAGGTAGTATTTCTTAATGAGAAGAATATAAAACCGAGGGAGTACGAATCAAGCAATGGAAAACTTTGGTACTTAGACAATGGGGCAAGTAATCATATGACGGGAGAGAAATATTTCTTCTCGAAGATTGATGAAACAATTACAGGGAGGGTAAGGTTTGGAGATGATTCTCATATTGAGATCAAAGGAAAAGGCTCGATTGTCTTGTTGCGCAAGAATGGTGAGAAAAAGGTTTTACCGAATGTATATTACATATCAAGATTAAAAAGCAACATAGAGAGTCTTAGAAAAGCAACATAATCAAGTTGTGGGATTAGAATGAAGGAGAAGTATCTTCATCTATATGACCGTGATGGGAAGTTAATGATCAAAGCATTGAGAGTAAAGAATCAGCTTTACAAAATACACATGGAGATCGAGGTTGAACATGTTTCCGATAATTAACAAAAAGCGGATATTCTTACTAAGGCACTTGGAAGAATCAAATTCAAAGAGATAAGAGAGTTAATAGGAGTCCAATAAACCACCAAAGATCACTTCAAGCTTAAGAGGGAGAATGTTGGAGATAAGCTTAAAGTGTAACTTAGTAAGCAAGTAATCAAACAGATATGATTAGTTAGTAATTTAGGAGATATCTAAATACTATAGTTTCCTATTAGGATTATGATAAGTTGAATCCTATAAATATAGATGTTGAGATATAACATCCTATTAAGAAATATTATTGTGTTGAGAGTTTTAGTTTTTTGATAAGATTTTCCAAAACTAATAAAAAAGAGCAATTCTTTTATGTTTCTTAAAGTTTTTGATTTTATAAATTGTTCAGGTAAACCTAAATATTTGCCTCCACCTCCACTTCTAACAACTCCGGTAACAGCTTTAATAGTGTCAAGTGTGCGCCCAAAAACTTTATAACCAAAAGTAGTTGAAGATTTGTCCAGACTGATTACATGGCCCGACAAGATAGCATAGTCATCAAAAACCTTCTTGAGGTTAGTAACGTTATGAACATCAGCTTTGATAAAAAAACAAAGAGTCATCGGCAAAAAGAAGATGTGAAACTGTAGGTCAGCCACAACTAATTTGAATGCTTTTGATTGCCCCATCTTGCTGAGCCTTAGTAAGCATTGAGTTTAGAACATTGACACATAGTATGAATAAACACGGCGATAAAGGATTGCCTTGTGTATGGCCTGTTGCGGTGAAAAATGACCATAAGGACTTCCATTAATGAGAACGCTAAAGGAGACAGAGCGAAGACACCATTATCCAATTAATCCAAATATCATCAAAACCTTATTTATGGAGCATTGCTTCTAAAAATGACCACTCAATGCGATCGCATGCTTTACTGATGTCAATCTTGACGGTCATATATTGTGTCGCCACCATTTTACGAACACGTAGCAAATGAAACATCTCATATCTCATGAGTCAGTAATGTTCCGACCTGGTGTAAATGTCTCAAACACAACATGCTGAAGCACTTTCTTTAGTCTTTGGACTAATATCTTGGAAATGACCTTGTAAACGATGAAGGTTTTAATCGAAAAACACTATAGAAATTTGTAAAGACTACTTTCTTTATTAACTTTGGAAACTTACTCAAAACCAAAGACTCTCAAATTTCTTAATAGGATGTAACAACTCTACACCCCTATTTATAGATAAGACTAATTCCTAAATCCTTTAGGAATACATATAGATTTAGATAACTCCTAAACTAAAACAACTTAGTCTTATTTATTCATTAGCTTGCTCTTCAAGCTTCTTCTTTCAAGCTTTTCTCAACATTTTCCTCCTTAACCTTGAAAGTCTCTCTTGTGTCTTGAACTCCAATTAGATCTCTCATTTCTTTGAATTTCAATCTTCCTAAGGCTTTAGTTAGTATATCCGCCTTTTGATAGCTTCCCGGAATGTGTTCAACATTGATCAAATCATTCTCGACACACTCACGAAAGAAATGAAACCTTTTGTGTATAGGCTTACTTCTACCATGAAAGACCGGATTCTTGGTTAAGGCTATAGCTGATTTGTTGTCGACGTAAATCTGAACTTTTGAAGTCCTTTTGCTCGTGATTTCCCCAAGGAGTTCTTGTAGCCATATAGCTTGTTTAGCTCCCTCGGTGGCTGCCATGAATTCAGCCTCACACGAAGACAAAGCAACTATCTCTTTTTTTTTTGTGAACACCATGATATAGGACAATCGTTGTAGTAAAAGATATGTCCGGTTGTACTTTTTCCATCATCGATATCCACATTGTAACTACTATCAGAATAACCTTCCAAACCTTTGCTTCCTTTTTCAAACACAAGACCGAAAGTAAGAGTCCCTTTAAGATACCTTAATACTTGCTTCAAGGCTGCACCATGTGATTCTTTAGGATCTTGCATATATCTACTAAGTATACCAACCGAATATGACAAGTCGGGTCGTGTGTGAATCAAGTATCGAAGACATTCAATAATTTTCCTATACTTCTTTGCTTCAATACTCTTTTCTTCTTGTGACTTAGAAAGCTTTAGATCTAAGTTCATTGGAGTTTGACAAGCATTACATTCATCTATTTGTGCTTCTTTAAGAATCTTCTTTGCATATCTCTCTTGTTTCGAAACAATTTGATCCTTCTCTTGTAATACGTCTATTCCTAGATAATAAGTCAACTTCCCAAGATCACTCATCTCGAACTTCGTTGACATATCTCTTTTGAACTCATAAATCAGTTTACTACTTGAACTTGTAACGAGAAGATCATCAACATAGACCGCCACGAGTAAGAGTTGATTCTTAGCTATCTTGCGGTATAAAGAAGTCTCCTTCGTACATCTCTCAAAGTGTAACTCTTTCAAGATCTTATTCAGCTTATTATTCCATGCTCTTGGTGCTTGTTTCAAACCATAGAGTGCCTTGCTAAGCTTGTAGACTTTGCTTTCCTCTCCTTTTGAAACAAATCCTTCCAGTTGTGATACATATACTTCCTCTTTTAACTCACCATGAAGGAAAGTTGTTTTCACATCTAAATGATGAATTTCCCAATTGTTTGAAGCTGCAAGAGCAATAAAAAATCTCACGGTTTCGATCCTAGCAACTGGTGCAAAGACTTCTTCATAATCGATCCCATACTTTTGAACATATCCTTTGCAACTAACCGAGCTTTGAACCTGTTTATGCTTCCATTGGAGTTTCTCTTGATCTTAAAAATCCACTTCAAACCAATTGTTTTAACTCCTAAAGGAAGATCTACAAGTGTCCACTTTTTTTTTTCTCAATAGAAGAAGCCTCGGCTTTACATGCTTCTATCCAAACTTTCTCTTGTTTTGCATCTTCGAACCTTGAAGGTTCTTCGTCTAACGCAAGGAGAAGCCTTTCTCCTTCCTTTTCAGCTAGCAAAACATAGTCTTCAAGATAGCTTCGTTTATTTTTGAGTCTCGTGGATCTTCTTAGCTCCTCACTCTCTTGTTCGAGATTCTCGTCTATGACCCCTTTATCATTGTTATCATTGATTTCTTCATCATCAATCTCTTCCTCCTTAACAATGATGTTGTCATCTTCTAGTGTATTAGTTTTAATTTCTCCAAAACTAATCAGATCTGAACTCACTTCATGATCTTGCCCCTTCCAATTCAAACTCTTGTATTCATCGAAAAATACATCTCTACTAACAACAATTTTTTGGTTTCTCGGATCAAACAATCTATAAGCCTTTGAGCCATGTTCTATGCCAAGATGTACCAAAGTTCGTGCCCTATCATCAAGCTTCTTAAGGTGGGAGGCATCAAATTTTGCATAACCTAAACATCCAAACACTCGAATGTGTGAAATATTAGGTTTTCTACCTTTGAATGCTTCATATGGTGTTTGATCCTTAAGAGCTCGTGTTGCCACTCTATTGATGAGATAAGTGGAATGCCTTACTGCTTCTCCCCATAAGTAGTTTGGCAAACTCATATGTTTTAGTAAGCTTCGAGTCATCTCCATTATGGTCCGGTTTCTCCTTTCAACAACACCGTTTTGTTGTGGAGAGTATGGTGCGGTAAGATGTCTTCAAACACCATGGTTTTTACAAAACATTGAGAATTCTTGAGAAGTAAATTCCCCCCCTCTATCAGTTCGGAAAGTTTTGATTGCAACATCTACTTCTTGCTCAATATCGACTTTCACTACAAGAAAACACGCCTTTTGTGATGGCAAAAGGCATTGCAAGGCTGTCGCAATAGGCAAAAAGAAACGCCCTTGTGATGGCAACATAAATGTCGCAATTTGCGTGTCGCAAACATAGATTCGTAGCATAGACGTCGCAAGGCTTGCGAGGGAAAGAAAATGTCGCAAAGGCCTAGCATAACCGCGTGTCGCAACGGCCTAGCAAAGCCTGCGACGCCCTTGCGGGAGCTCGACCTGCGACTCCCTTGCAAGGGCGAGCCCTGCGACGGCCTTGCGGGAGCGGCCTGCGACTCCCTTGCAAGAGCGCGTCATGCGACGGCCTTGTGGGAGCGCGGCCTGCGACTCTGTTGTAAGGGCGCGCCCTGCGAGTCCCTTGCGAGAACATTTTCTGCGTCGTCCTTGCGACGCCTTTATAATTTATTAAAAATAAAAAAAAATATTTTAAATATTTTAAATAATAAATTAAAATTAAAAAAAAAAAATTTCAAATTAAAAATATTTTTAAATAAAAAAAATTACAAAAGGTTTTTTATAAATCAGAAATCGGCTGAGCGGTCTAAATTTCCCGACCCGGATCCGATGTCTTCGTCTTCAGCATTGATCTCGACAAATGCATCAGCTAGCTCTGGATCCTTCTTGGCGAGTATAGACCACAAACGATCATAGGTCGTGATCTTCTTCTTAGCTTTGGCAAGCTCGGTGTTTGTCCGATCCAACTCTTGGGTCTGACGGTCGACAATTTGCCGCAGGTCACTGGTTGCCGCAGATGATTGGGAGAATCCTTCTGGTGAGATACACTGCTCAATCCTGGACCCAAGAGAACCTGTTCCAAATATTCTCCCTTTTTTACGGGGAGCGATCTAATAAAAGAATAACAATATTAAGTTAGTTTAATTTAGCAAAAATATAAGTTAGAAGAAAATTTAAAATGTAGTTTACCTCATAGTAGATCTAGTTCTTTTGCGCCGTAGATAATCCCCCGGATGCTGAACTCTCATCACCGCCTTCTTGAGTCAATTCCTGCAACTTTGTAGTGACGTCGTTGTAAAGCTTCTCAGATTTTTTGTCAACAAAATCTCCGGCCTTGTTCCGCTTGTTGATGTACAGAGTGCCTAGGATATCAGGGTGCGTATCCCCCGATTCCTCTTGCTGTGAAATTGTAAATTAAGACAATAATTGTTTAAATAAATGTAAATTATATGTAAAAATATTTACCAGTGTGCGGGCCCGAGTTTTGAACGATGTTCTGCCCGAGCAATGTTTGTGGGGACCGGTCCCATCAGGGTCAGCTAACCGAGCTGCTCGACAGCTTGCGCTTTTCTTCTGAGACTTGGGATCCTCCCAGTAGCGAATCAAGCCTTCCCATACTGAATCTTTGAACCACTGTGGCATTGCCTCGTTGCCCTTCTTCTTCCACTTACTCTTCCATCGACCCACCTGATCATTCATCCGTCTACGCAAGACCGCCTCGAACTCTTTCCGGACTAGACCGGTAATAGAAACTTCCCAGTGAAAACGTTGCTACAAAAAAGAATGTAAAATTATAAGAATGAAAGTGTAAAATTCTTATAAACAATAAATTAAAATAATGAAATTAGCATGCGGTTCCTGGAAATCCCGTTCAAAGATTTCTCGAACCGCTGTTGGCAAATCTCTGTCGTCATCGAACCTACATTAGTATATTTTTATATATTATAAAATTACGAATAATAAATGGCAAAATTTGTAAAATAAAAATAAAAGATATTACCACAAAGTTCCCGACGGACGGTTAGGATGAAGATTAGGGAGAAATTTGTGCATCGGATCTGACAGTATGTCCTCGATTGTCATCCCCACAGTAGCGTCTGGTGTCAGGTACTGTGGCTCACCGGGACCAGCATGACCAATATCAGCAACAGGCGAAAACCCCGGGAGAGATCTATAACTGCCACCAGGGGTCAGTGGAACCGATCTAGAACCCGAGCCAGGAGTCGCCGGAGGGTGCTCACTGACATCCGATAAATATCAAGTGTATGGATTATGAGATCTAGACATCTGGCACCGTTAACTAAATCCTATAATTATCTAATAAATTTGGAAAAAACAACTTATTACATATCGAAAAAATTCCGAAAAATTCCGAAAATTTTGAAAATTCCAAAAAAATTCCATACCTAGATCCGACTTATAGGATCCTAAATCTAAAATTCCATACCTAGATCTAACTAATTACATCCTAGATCTAAAATTTAAAAAATTGATGAAAAAAAGAAAAGAAAAAAGCTTACAGTGAACGGCGAGGAAGAGGGAGAAGGAGGAGGAGGCGAGACCCCGGCGGCGAGACCCCGAGCGATATGCATCTGTAACCATATCATGTGACATATTTCATTGTAGATGAGCGTAGTTTTCAAACATACTACCACCATAGTTGTTATTAGCATATTCTTGACTCCCTAGATCATTACCACGAGCACCCATATTACTACTTTCACCACCCATACTATATCCTTCCCCATGCGAAAACCAGACATAATAGTTTGGAGTAAATCCTCTATTATAAACGTGTCTTTTTACCATATCGATATTCAAATATTTCTTGTTCCCGCACTTTAAACATGGACAAAAAATGTTACCATCATTTGGGGTATGTGGGTTATTTGCCGCCTGATTTATAAATACCCGTAACCCATCTCGGAACTCCTTTGTCACTTCTCCAGTCTCCATATCCCTTCTGTATACATCCATCATCGTAAAGTGAACACTTCATGTTCCGACGTTATTATTTCCCGAATCGTAATTTATTTAAATTTTTTTGCACACACAAATTCCTCTCTCTAGATTATCTCTCTTATTAATTATTGTTTGGTGTAAATAAACAATGTCATGTGGGGGATATTTATAGGGAAATTCAAAAGGTCTGCTACGGATTTCCCTAGCAAATGACCTTTTTTGTTGTAGTGTTTGAATTTCTGAAATTTCTCAAATTCTTCACTCTTTTCCTTTAAAAAAAAAACCCACATATATCGTGTATAATCATCAATAAGAACAAACATGTACCTGTTCTTTGCAGGTGTAGGTGGTGAGATTGGTCCACATAAGTCTCCATGGATTAGCTCAAGCCTTTGTGTTGCTCGGAAAACACTAGTTTTCGGAAAGCTTGTTCTTGTTTGTTTCCCAAGTATGAAAGTAGAACAAGTCTTACTTTCATCTTTAATCTCTGGTAATCCTCTGACTAATCCTTTCTTTCTCATAAGTTTCAAAGTCTTGATTCCTATGTGACCAAATCTCGCATGCCACTTTGTAGTTTCACTAAGTTTTTCGACTTGTAAACACCTAATTGTCATGACTTCTAAACATACCTTATACAACCTGTTTTCTGACCTCAAAGCCTTTATCATTACACTTCCTTCTTTGTCAAACAAGTATAGGTATTCTCCCTTCATTCTTACCTCACAACCAGATTCTGTACCTTGTCCAAGAATAATAATATTGCTATTTAAATCTAGTATATAGTAGACATTATTCAAGACTTTTTGTTTCCCACCTTTTCTTTGAAACAAAATCGAACCCTTTCCTTTAATGTCCACTCGTGAATCATCTCTAAATCTAACTTTTCCTGTGATCTTCTCATCAAGTTTGTAGAAGTAATCTTTGAGTCCCGTCATGTGATTACTTGCACCATTGTCCAAATACCAAATCTTATTTTCGAAAGATTTCTCGTATTTCCTTGGGTCTACATTCTTCTCTTTAAGAAGTACCACCTCATGCATACACAATTCTTCTTCCTCTTGTGTTTCATCTCTATTTTCTTCATCATCTTCATATGCCTCATGAAGCTTGAGAAGTCTGTCCGGACACTTCAAAGCAAAGTGACCCTTCTTATCGCATCTATAACATATCTCTCTCATTACTCCTACAGCCTCTTCCTTTTCCACGTCCACCACCTCTTCCTCGTCCACTATTCTTTCCTCTTCCATACCCTTCCTCATTCATATATAGTAGCTTGTTTTGATCATCATGTTCCTCTATATCACAAACTCTCTCTTCAAACACTTTCATCCTCCCAACAATTTGTTCGAAATTTGTTGTGTTTAGGTCAAGAAATTGTTCTGTTGCTGCAATGATATGAATAAACTTCTTTCTAGGTAGACTATTCATGAATTTCTTGACTAGTTTTACCTCAAGTATGCTTTCTCCAAGAGCTGTTGCCTTCGTTGAAATCTGTGAGAGTTTACCCACAAAGTTATCGATCGTATCTCCTTCCCTCATCTTCATGCGATCGAATTCTGACATTAGGGTTTGTAGACGTGCCTCTTTTACTCGCTCCACACCTACATATCGTGGTTTAATTGCATCCCGTACTTCCTTGAAGTATTTAGATCTCCTACTTGTGATATAAGATTCTCGGGTATGCTTTGGAATAGAAGAATCTTTGCCAAAACATCTTTATCACCTTCAGCTTCTCCTTTTTCAACAACATCCCAAGCTTTATGGAACATAAGAGTAAGCTTCATCCTCATTGACCATACATTGTAATTTGTAGCATTAAGCATCGGAAGTTGTATTGATGGTGAACTCATTTCTTTTGGTTTTTCTACCGTAGTTAGTTGTTTATCTCCTATGATTCTCACACGACAAAGATCAAGCTCTCCTTATCGTTTTGTTCTTCTCGATTCTCTTGTAAACCTTAGCTATCATATGCTTATGATTAAACCTCGTGTAATCCTCCTTAATGACTAAGACTCGCTCTTAATCAATCAACATGAGCTCTGATACCAATTGAAGGCTTTAATCGAAAGAACACAATAGAAATTTGTAAAGACTACTCTCTTTATTAACTTTGGAAACTTACTCAAAACCAAAGACTTAAATTTCTTAATAGGATGTAACAACTCTACACCTCTATTTATAGATAAGACTAATTCCTAAATCCTTTAGGAATACATATAGATCTAGATAACTCCTAAACTATAACAACTTAGTCTTATCTATTCATTAGCTTGCTCTTCAAGCTTCTTCTTTCAAGCTTATCTCAACAAACCACATTACAAAGGCTTATTGGTTGGAAATCTACCATTGTTTGCGGTGTATTGATTTTGGGAATGAGACAAAGGTTTGTGTGATTCCATTCTGGAGGCATCGTACTGGCTGTAAAAAACTGTTGAACCTCACGGATCAATTCAGGACCAATAATAGGCCAATTACGTTGGTAAAAGGAAGCCATAAAACCATCAGGTCCAGGAGCTTGGGTTGCGCCGATGTCAAACACAGCACGTAGAATTTCCTCTTCAAGCAGTTTGTAATAACTTTACTTTTATTACTTGGCTCTTCATTACATCCATAGTTGATTTTTTAACTCGCCCTAATTACTATTACAAATCTCTTTCTAACAAAGCTCAATGTTCTTTTACAATGTTCCCATAGTGAGAAATACATTGTATGTTAACACTTACTGTTGATTCTAAAATCCGGAAAACACGTCCAAATAGGGCCTTTGTCTAGAAAAGGAAAATAAAATATAAACACCCATATAACGTATAACAAAAGTGAAATTTCAAAATGTAGTAAACAAAAAAAAAAAAAAAAAAAATCAGAAGGAGAGGAGACTAAGTGTAGGGCATAGAATGATTAAGAGTATATATACATAAGATAATGCAAGTGGCACTGACTGTTCAAGTTGCTTAAAGCATTGAGATCAGCTCAAGCTTGGCCACAAAGAGCTGAGTTTTGTTGCGAGCTTAGCACTCTTATAGTCCTCCCGCAGTTGAATAAACCTGCACATGACATATACGTTTAAGCATTTTTGCATTCCTTTCTCTACTCTCTCAGTTTTCAATTTTGTTTGTGTTATCTTCTTAATAATCCTAGTCTCTTACCTTTGAGCGTCTTTGCGAATGCTTGGACTACCTTCGAACAAAGTCGACAAACTTTCTGGAGCAACGATGAAAACATTCGCCATTCTGCACTCACAGAAAGGATACAAGTTATCACCATAAGAAGGGGAACTGAAGTGACAATCTAAGAAGGCTCAAGTATGTTATTACATTCCCAGAAGCTCAAATTTCTCATCCACAGATGGAGCACCAAAGCCACGAACAAACTCTCCATACTCATTCAAGTCACGCTTCAGCCGCAATCCTCCACTGTCAACCAAATTTTAGTAATCATAAAACAGAACCAAAGTTTATTCACACAGACCTAGTTTAGCAGTGGACCATTTATTTAATTACGTCAAGAGTTTGATTTGATCCGACAAAACATTTACACTAACTAGTGCGACTACAAACATTGCATTCACGTCAGATCAGAGTGAAAAAAAATCAAAGAAAGCAATTTTGCATGGTTGTCTATGTTTGGTTATTAGGGTCCTGACTCCGATTTTGCAGATGTGATATTAATAAGGAAAAGAGAGCAGAGTTGATACCTGGGATTGAAAGTGAACTTCTGCCAGTGAGTTAGTAGTAGTTTTTCTAACCTATTTCCCTAAAAAATTATAAAGAAAATATAATTCAACCCTCATCCTTCTTCAATATAAAGCATTACTCATACGATCCAGGAAATAAATGATCCTTTTTAATTATTAATCTGAAACCACAACAGTGGTCGAGAACAAAATTTAGTTGGTCTCTAATTGGATCCTTCAATTGTTATAATGCTAGGCTGCCATCTATACGCAAAAAAGCTAGCATTATATGGAATCGCACAGGAACTTAAATTCACACTACATTTTTTTTTCCAAGTCCGTCATTGGACAAAGGAATGAAAAGCAAAGGCCAGGGAGGATAAGCATCTAAAACATATAAAATAGTATCCAAAAAGCTTAATGAGATCTTTGGCGATACAGTTTAATGAATCATACCAGTTCAGTCAGGAAGGCTTGCTTATTAAGACCTTCCAAGGCAGTGAAGGCTGACTCAAGTACCCGGGAAAGATAAGCCACGACCCTACACAAGAGAGTGGTTTTAAAGATCAAAGTAGCAAGTTCTTTAAATAGATAAAAGAAGAGCGGATACTGTAAAATGTTTTCAAAAAGCTACTAAGTACACTAGAAATAAGCACTTCTGGCTTATCAAACGAAAAAAAAAACCTAACAAGGTGAAGCCTTCAACCAATTAGTGGAAGGTACAGTCTCAGCTAAACCAACCTTATGCAGGCATTTGTTGGGCGGTGGTCAGGAGCGATTCCATCATCAGGTGATTTATAGTCGGTAGACTTCTGCTCAGATGAAAGTAGCCTATCAACCTGAAAAAGACCATATGAGAGTCTTTAAATAGAGTCGAAAGAGAATAATAAGCATGCCTCCTGAACCTGTTCAGAGTTGAACATCATGGCTCTGGTAGTAGATTACACAAATAGCAACTAACCTCAGCCATCACAGTTTCAATGCACTGCTGAAGTCCTTTATAAGCAGTTGCTTCTGCTTTGGACAGAGCAGTTGACATTTCTTCACATAAAGCAGCATGAGCACCATCCACAGGTAGGAGAAGCCGAGATATAGAATTTGCAAAATACTAGCAGGGAAAACTTAGGATTAGAATAGGAGTCGAATTACAAAATTTCCATAGTTGAAGATTTAACTGTTTGAGTATTTCAAAGGTTGAGTAGCAGAAGCCTTCTCATATGAAAATACCGAAAACTGATAATCATAAAAGTAGCCAACATACCTGCTGAACTATAGCAACACTGCTACCGCAACGTTGCACAGCAACCATGAATGATTTAAAGCTACTTTCACCAGCAGCAGCAGCTGCTTCTGCCTGAGAAGTAATCAAAGAAAATATAAGTAACTTCAAGCATTTCAAATAGTCGGAAAGGAAAAAAGTAAAGTAATTACAGCAGACGCAGCTGCAGCAGCCACTCTTCTGCTAACGCTTGTGCCCAAAACAAATCTCTCTCTCAATGCAGCAGCTTCAGACAGGCTATCCCTTGCCCGTTCAAGTCCCTCAGTTATGTAGACGCTCACCTGCAAGAACTCAGCATTGCTTCAGCACAATGAAGATGAATGATTTTAGAATCTTATGAACAGCATACCTGGTCTAGCAGGCAAGTAAATATGGATTTAACGTTGGCAGCAAGTGTGGGTGGCTGCACAAAGAAAAAATAATATAGATATGATATACAATCCCAGATATTTCTGCGAAATCAATATTATAGATTATTTCTTCGTCAAAATCCTAATCCAACGTTTTCTCCTCAAATGCACAGCCAGTAACTCATTTCGGAAAATTTTCTTATGAAATTCTAATTTAGCCACCTGAGATGAAAATAATGTGCCTCTGGTTATTGCTTCTTCATTCCATCGAACAAACGCTGTCACAACAGTAACTGATATCTGCTGCTGAGAAGATGATATTGAAGCACCTCTTGAGCGTCCTATTGTCCCAGATGACTCCGAACCTTGTTGACTCTCAGCACGTAATTCTTCCATCTTGTAGAAAAACACTCATATTTAAGCACTTCACACCAACAGAAAAAACAACTTACCTCGATTAAAAAATGAAAAAATTAAACCTTTGCTTGATATAGTTGTTTTAAGGAAGCCTGCTCATACTCAGGGTATTCATCTTTGTGCGAAGAAAACAATGACTCTGTCAAATCTGCACTGTCAAAAGAAAACATGGTCAACACCAACGAAAGTTGCATGATGAAAAAACTCTTCTATAACTCAGAATCACAAGAGAAAAAACAAATGACCTTCAACATCCAGGTCACCACATCCAACAGCTCGAAGCTCCTTCGCAAGTTCTTGTGTTCTCTCATATGCAACAGCTAACATTCTAAGGTACTAAAGACAAAAAACAATTCTCAACTTTCTTTTCCCATGTTTACCACGAAGATAGAAAAGAGAAGAGATAAGGATGCATCTACTCACTAGTAACAATCCGCCTTCTTGCACAAGTGGTGGACTCATAAGAGAGGGCTTGGCCAAAATTTTGTCAAGAATACCTGTGACGCGTTGCTCCAGAACTCTCTGCAAAATATACAAGAGTTGCTATAGCTTATCTATATGCTGGGTTAGCCATACAGTGTCCAAATTATTGGTGCCAAATACCTGAACTAAGATTGCCATAACTTCATTTGGAGCAGGGAAAACAGCTGTAATGGTTGCTGCTTCTTTTCGTACAGTGTCTACACATGAGAAATAACAAAATATATGAATCAGCATAGAAGCATGAATTGAGTATTGTATCCAGATCAATGACAACCCTTCAGACCTGTAATTTCTTTGTATAAAGCAGAAAGTCCACGGGCAACATTAGTAGGGCTTGGCTGAGAACCATTGTCACCAAGCACCAACCTTATGTCTGAATTCATGACTTCCACATCAATAAACATAGGACGCGTTGCCACATAATGTTGCATAGCACTCGTACCCCTGTTAAACTGAAAATCAAGAAGAAAAACTGAGCACCAGGAAATGTATACAAGAGACTAGACATCCACTCTTTATGTGACAACCTAATCTAGAATTGACCACTATTTAACCACTTGCTATGTAAGAAAGGCCCTTCCTTATCTAAGATTAAGGAAGACAGTTTCCTACTGAATTGCAAAGGTGCTGCAAATTAAAAGTATTCACCTGTGACAAAATCTTAGCACATTCTGACATCGTGGATAAATCTCTCCGTTGTGATGCACCATCAAAACGAGATAAAAGCCTGTTCTCCAATTCTACAACATAGTACTCAAATGTCACAAAGACGAAGTTGAACATAAAATAATATCTTCTTCAGTAACTATACAGAAAACAGAGTATAGAAGAACTAGTTTACCATTACAGTAATCCTGAAGATTAGCAACTGCAACTTCCAGTCCTCGGCCAGGGGTTGCATTTCCTGCAGCTGTACCCGCACCTTGCCTTCCAATGTCTTCTTCAGCAAAGGATCCTGATATTTACAAGGAGAGCATGGGGTTAAATTGCAGACTAATTGGTAAACATTTTCAGCTATTCTGGAAGCAAGCGACTAAATATCTTAGTTGTTAACAAATGTTAGATAAAAAAAATTGCTCAAACACTCTAGACACATTATAAGTAACATATAGCCATCACAACTTACGTAATTTCTGAGCAATAGAAGCAGCCTCAGCTACGCGGCTATCATCAGAAAACAAAGCGGAAAGCTCCATAAGATCCCTGGGCTGCTGTTGAACTCCATTAGGTACTGCATTTGTTGAACAAGGATTGATTTTAGCACTCTTCTGAACTAAATTAGCAATTGACCTTCCAACATAGATGCGCTCTTACCTTTATAAGGTCTATAGTTTGGCTAGCAGTTTCCCGCTGAGCATCAGCACTCTGACAAAGAACGCATGGGTTAATACTTATAGATCACCAAATAGTTGGCTATAGGCGAGATTAATTTTACCTGCAAATGGTCTCCTATTTTTGCAGCAGTCTGTCCAACACTTGAAATACGACCATCCAACCTTGCAAAGCTCTCAAACAGACCGTCCACACCCTTCTCTATCTATATAGAATTCAATTACCATTTGAAGAAATAATCCGGGTCTCAGTTATTCATCAGGTAATGGTGCATGTACACAAGAAGATTAATAAAGCAGAAGTATTGGCCTGCCAACCTCAGTCAATGTCTTGCGGTGTTTGGCATCTTGGGTTGAAACTTCCTTCTTTAGGGTGTCGAGTCTTCCGTCAACCTTCCAACATATTAAACGAAAACCTTAGATGTCAGAATGATACAAAGAAAGAAAGAAGGGATTGTAGCGAAGCCAAGATACTAACCTGCTTTCGAAGATCAACTAACTCCTTGCAAGCATCTTTAAACAGAGACAAGAGACCATCTACTTCAGGGAAAAAAGGAGCAGATGAAAACGTGGATGCATCAGTATGGCCACGTAAATGTCCATTTGCCAAACCATCAACTCCACCAATGTTGCCGTGGCCATCACCGGAATGTGCTTCTTCTTCTAAGAAAGACGGCAAGAGGTCGTTTACAAGGTTGCCAAATAATGCATCAAATGAAAAGTCACCCTGCGAGTGACCAAAAAATCAAAATCACATATGTTTTAGAAGTAAAAACATAAGCACCCACATGCTGTGTCATTACCTTGAAGTCTTCAATGTCCAGAATCAGAGGAGTAGAATTCACAGAGGACGATCTGGGTCCTCTTGTTCTAATCCCTTCTGTCATCTATTAATAAAACAAAATCAAAGAAATGAAGAATCAAGTCTAACAGATCATATGAAAACATTCAATAGGTACGGAAGAGAACGAAGATGTGTATGATTCTAAAATTTCCAAAGAGGTTTTAATCAAACTTAGAGTAGCATACATCCTCTCAGTTGTGTAATCACCGATAATCACTAAAATCTCCTTCGAATGCAGCCAATTCAAAGCCTATTGGATGACCAATCACGCGAAGAACGACACAGGAAAAAGAACATATAATATGGAGAAACTTACCGGCGGCGAACGGAGAGATCTAGCCGGAGGAATCCGGAAACTGCAGGGAGAGAAAGACGGAGAAAGAGAGATGGTCTATATGGCGGAGTTGGGGATTTTTTTCACATCTTCGAGCTTCAGATGAGCTGTTTAGTTAATTTAGTTTTCCTTTCTACGATTTTTTTTCTTCTTTTAATTTTCTATTTTAACCGGCCGGTTAAAGCTAAAAACTCTTGATTAACTGTTTAATTAGTTTAGAGAAAATCAAAACGACCTCGTGAGACACGACTTCGCTGTCTTTTTTTCTTAACACTCATCATTTCTTCTTCTTTTGTAGATGTCGATTGATGAGAAGTATCTCGTTTTCCAGATTGGCTTGGTTAAAAGAATATAAGAAGGATCTGACTCCTTCATGCATGCTCCACTTGGCTCGGGGGGATATAGCTCAGTTGGTAGAGCTCCCTCCGAACCGGACGTGAAGGTCTCCCCTCATCCGGCTCTCCGCAGGGGAATCTCCACTCACTGCTTCCCCTAATATCCTCCCTTCAACCAATCAGTAGTTGATAGTCAAGGGCGTTTGGATTCTCACATTTGGGATCCAAAATGTTTCTCATGAAAAAATAACAGCAAAGTCATACATAAACGGGGGAGGAATTAATAGAAAGAGTTTCAACTTTACATAGCGTAAGCAATCAATGAGCCTTTTGAACATTTTATGGTCTAATAGCATTTGTAACTTCAATACCAACTCTTATAAATGAAGAGAACTCAAAGCAGTGGAAACAGAAAGGAAATGGCCACCATTGTTTCTCCTCCACATTTCTCCCCCGTCGAAGATGCTGAAAACATCAAGAAGGCTTGTCAAGGTTCTGCTTTTCTATAGACTACTGTTGAAGAAATAAAATGATTCAAGTTTCTTTCATTCATCTTATTTCTTTTATTTGGGACTTAGGATGGGGAACCGATGAAAAGGCCATCATCTTGATTATAGGATACCGGAATTTGTTCCAGAGGAAACTAATAAGAAAAGCTTACCAGGAGATATACCATGAGGATCTCATTCACCAGCTCAAATCTGAGCTCTCTGGCAATTTTGAGGTCTACATTATATATCAATATGCTCTACTCTATTTCAATAACCAACAAGAAGTAATTTTCATGGAAAACATTCTGTTACCTGCAGAGAGGTATTTGCTTGTGGGTCTTGGATCCTCCAGAGAGAGATGCTCTCTTGGCCAACTTGGCTCTCCGAAAGCCTGTTCCTGACTACAAGGTCCTTGTTGAAATTTCATGCATGAGATCCCCTGAAGATCTATTAGCTGCTAGACGTGCTTACTGTTGCCTTTACAAGCGTTCTCTTGAGGAAGACCTGGCCTCTCGTACTAATGGCGACATCAGGAGAGTGAGTAAATTTTTTTTCCAAATGTTTTCTTCTTGTTTTGACTGATCTTGAACGCTTGTATTTTTGATACAGCTCTTGGTTGCAATGGCGTCTGCTTACAAATATGATGGAGAGGAGATTGACGAGTTGCTGGTGCGGTCAGAGCTGAAATTCTTCATGCTGAAAATCCTCGGTAAGGCTGTTGATCATGAAGAAACGATCAGGGTATTGAGTACAAGGAGCAGCACGCAGCTTTGTGCAATCCTCAACCGCTACAAGGACATATATGGCAGATCAATTACCAAGGCATACCAACAAAAAAGGGACATCAAGTTATGCTATAATTAATAAAATAATCCATGACAGAAAAATCTATGGGAAAACTTTTTAATAACGATGAAAGACTTTTGGAATCAAATTGAGAGGGAAATAACGCAATCATACCAGTTTTTCTTCATGAAAATGTCCTCTTACGATATCTAAAATTAAACATTTGACGACCAGGATCTCCTCAATCACCCTACAACTGAGTATCTAAGTGCACTACGTGCAGCCATCAGATGCATCAAAAATCCTAACCGGTATTATGCAAAGGTATGATACAGCAATAGTTTTTCAAATGTGTTCTCTAATTCATCCCAATACGAGTAACTGGCATTCTATGTCTTATCTTTTATGCACCTAGGTTTTGCGTGATGCAATTAATACTGTGGGGACTGATGAAGATGCTCTGAGTCGTGTGATTGTTACACAGGCAGAAAAGGACCTGAAGAAGATCACAGAGCTGTATCACAAAAGGAACAACGTGAGTCTCGATCAAGCAATATCAAAAGAGACATCAGGGGACTACAAGGCTTTTCTTCTAGCCTTGCTAGGACATGATGGAATTTAGAGTTCAGCCTCAAATTAAAACATTAAACAGTAGCATTTCTTCTAATTTATAGTATGAAATAATAATAAATTTGACGCTGCAATAATAATAAAATTTATATTTGATGCTTCCTCAATCAGTTATGCTGTTTAGCTCTTCATGATAAAACAGGAATTACATAATCTTCCCTTGATAAGACATTCTCTGAAGAACACAGAGAATCACAACAAACTCACTGAAAATAACTGTAACATGCATGTGTATGGGTTCTTTCCTCATCATCATCTGCGTACTAAGGCTGCAGCAATACCAGCAACGAGCCCTACAGCAGTAACAGCAATTCCGACACCGATAACACCATCTGCTTTCAAAAATCAGAAGAGTTAAGAGAAATCAGTTGAAGATTTCAATGGATGAGAAAGACAAAACGGCACAAGTACCATGTGATTACCTTTAATGATCCGGTCCTCTATAGTCCTTTTTAATGTCTGAGCCTGTCCTGAATCCGGTTCAACCTAAAACCGCAGAAAGAAAAAAGAGCTAATTGATCAATACATCAACAATAAGATATACTAGGCTAAAACCATGAATCAAATGATCAAACCTCTAAACACCGTTCTATAAAGTCCCGGCTTTTTGAATAGTCACCGCTTCGAAAGTACCCAACAGCAAGGAGATATAGCTTCTCCCTTAGTTTCATTGCACTTGTATCATTAACCACCGAAGCTGAACAAAAGGAAACAATTTGCTGCGATCAAACCAGTAATATGGATAAAAGCATCAACCTTTTGGAACAATACTAGGCAATCAAAATGTAAATTGTACCTTCAAGCATTGCAATTCCACGCTGTATATCTCCGGGTATCTTAGAATGAACAAGAGCCCATGATAGACGCATGATGCATTCCTTCTTAAGTCCTTCGTCTTGACTTTTCTGAGCCTCTGCAAGTTCTTTCTCACATCCCTGAGAATGATTTCAACGCCTTAAAAATTATGTATGCACGTCAATTCAGGTGATACAAATCAAATCTCCTTACTCGGAAAAGCAAGGAAAGAAAATCCAAAAACCGAAGAAGATGAAAGAGGCATGAATGAACTGTAAACTCGTAATTTGAGGTTCCTCCTATGCGGTCAATATGAGGAATATAAGGTGAAATATAGAACTTACGGAGATGATGTCAGAATCGCAAAAGGGGAACCCATCGGCGGAGCCAGAGCTAACGCCGGAGAAGAAGTCAGAGACGGAACCGACAAACTTCCCTATCGTCGCCTCCATTAGCCTGTCCCAGAAAAATAAAAAAAATAGTTTTCCTCCCTTCTTTTTTTTTGTTTTAAACTTTTAATAGATATTGAATATTTTGACTTTTTTCCCGACTATTTAATATTTTTCTGAAACAGGGAAAAAAGAAGAATGGAGGCGATCTTTATCTATTTAAGCTGCAGTACGTTTTTTTTAATAACCTTCTATATTTAAACAATTTTACAAAAAATCTTTACATCATTCTTTATTTTTATCCTTTTTAAACAGAAATTATTATATATTTATTAACTGTAAGACTTTAAAAAAAATATAAAGAAATTTTTAAAAAAAAATGTTCATCCACGGACACACGATCGTATCATTCTCAATTACATAACTTGCTCTTCACTATCTTTTTCTTCTATACCACATATTCCGTCAATTATCCATCTTTCATCTCTCATCTCTTCCTCTTCTTAATCTATACTACATCTCGTTGAGTTGTTCATCTTTCTTCTACATCAAATCTTTATTGTTGCATCTACCATCAGATTACACTATGAATACTTGAAGCTCTTCAAAACAGGTTGGACAATCAGGTTACTTTTCACCCAAATCGTTACTATATTTGATCAATACTACTCCTATATCATTGATTGTATCACGGTTCTAAACTATTATTACTAAGAGTGCAAGTGTGCTTACATGTTATTCTGTTAAAACTGACGTACGCTTTTTTAAATAACTTTTTATTTGTAAACAAATTTACAAAAAAATCCTTACATAATTTGTTATTTTTATCCTTTTTAGACTCAAATTATTACTTATTTATTAAATGTAAAAACGTAAAGAAAACTATAAAGAAATTTTTATTTAAAAAAATGTTTCTCCAGGAACACACAATTGTGTCATTCTCAATTACATAACTTTCCTCTTCAATATGTCTTCTTCTTTTAAACCACATCTTCCGTCAATTATCCATCTTTCATATCTCATCTCTTTTTCTTCTTAATCTATATCACATCTCTATGAGTTATCATCTTCCTTCTATATCAAATTTTTACTGTTGGCTCTACCATCTGATTTCACTATGAACACTTGTAGCCTTTGAAAACTATTAAAGCTATCGTAAGCTTTTTTAAATAACCTTCTATTTTAAAACAATTTTATAAAAAATCTTTACATAATTCCTTATTTTATCCTTTTAAAACTGAAAATATTACATATTGATCAACTCTAACACCATAAAGAAAACTATAAAGAGATTTTTTTTTAAAAATGTTCATCCACGAACACACACGATCCAGTCATTCTCAATTACATAACTTCTTCTTCAATATCTTCTTCTATACCACATCTTCCGTCAATTATCCATCCTTTATCTCTCATCTCATTCTCTACTTAATCTATACCACATCTCTTTGAATACTGTATGAAGTCGGCACTAGTTGGAATGGAAGAAAACATTGCAGTTGGAAGCAACACATCAACTTAGCCAATCCAACAGATCCACTTCCTTGGCCAGACAACCACCAGACTCTACACTTCAGACTTCTATAGAGCTAGATACATCTATCTACATCATACGTATAACCATTGACGATATCTTGGCACCTACGGAAATGGAATCAACTATTCCGCTCAATATAAATGCGCTTGGACAAAATGTAATGTCGCCTCCAAGGTGATGCCATAGTGCAGAATCATTTCAAGCAACTGCAAAACGTAAGAGGAACCAGGAACCAGAAGATGACCCTTCTAAAAAGGAGTCGAAAAGCAATGAAATGAGTCCCAATGCCAAGACTTTGTCTATATGAGCTGTTTGCAATGTTTTTACTTTTGGATTTATTTGCTCCATATGAGCTTCAAGATGTGTCTTCTCTTTAATTTCTTAGGTTTGGAAGTGTTTTGAGTATTTCTTTACTCACCAATGTAATCGGTATTGTCTCTCTAAACTATGTTGAATATATCCTTTATATTTCATCTTGAGACAAAAAAAAAAAACAAGTATTAGTTTTTTTTTTTAAAAAGTGTGGTGATATGTATGCATTTTAGCTAGTTTCAAGTGTATCATTTAGTTCATTTTGCATACATATTCGTAGCATTTGCATCATGACAGTTCTTTTTGGTTCATTTGCATAGTTTCACTTGCATTGCATACACTTTGCATTTAGAGTTGTTTTCAGGAGCATTTGAGCACTTTTAAAAACTAATTCGGACCAAAGATGAAAGGATCCAGCAGGATTTGAGAAGAAAACACATTCGGAGCTAAATATGAGCAAATGATGAACAATTTAAATTTAACTCGATGGCCCACTCTAGTAGGTGGATAAAGTTGATTCTGCACATATCATCTCAATGGTTCACTCGAGTAGACGGGTCGAGTTGATATCATTCCCACCAGCTCAATGTGTCAGCTCGATCATTCAGGTTGAGTTGGCAGCCAAAGCACACGACTTCTTCAACCCAATGTGCCATCCCGACCAGTCAGGTCGAGTTGGCGGCTATATCATGCAATTCTTATAGCTCGACCACTCAGCTCTATGAATGTGGTTAAGTTAAAACATTTTCCAAATACTCCTCCTATATCACAAAAATGATCATCCTAATTTTTGCCTATTTCGTGAAAGAACCTTTTGAGCAGTTTTCTCTCTTTGTAATTTAAGAACCAAACCATTCTACTTATGAATCTTTAATGCAATTTCTGTTCTCTTTTAATCTCGTTTATCATTTCCCTCTTAGTGTTCTTATTATGTTGTCTATTTTGATTTATGTTTTGTTTGTATTCTTAATGATTTATGAGTAGATTATTTAGGGTTTTTGAGGAAATGAGTTAGATTAATGTGGCTCTTAAGTTCTCTAAATAGCTTAAGGTTATAATAGCTAGCTCTCTTATGTTTTAGTAATTTTAATGCTTATTTCATCATGAACATTTCAAATACGAGTTTAGACATTTTAGTACCCAAAATGTGTTTGATAAAATGTCTCACCAAACCATTTTAGAGATTTGCTCAATGGATTAACTGTTTAGGATGTTTATTGGCTAGATAACTTGTTTCTTCATGCCAAATAGTTGTTAAATGCCTATGATGATAGTCTTTTGATAGCTTCTTAGGGATTGTTTGTCATGAAAGTATATTTAGTAGCTTATAAACTTGATGCCTAGAGATCATATCTGTATGCGTTTTGTTAAGTAACCTAGCCGACCTAAGTGAACCACTGATCCAATATTCCCACTCATGAGGAACCCTCTTTCTTATTTGATTGCTTATTACTCTATCTTTTACTTAGTTCTCTGTTTTACTGCAGTCTGCCACAACTACTTAACAAAGAATTTTGCTGAGGTACACACAAAGATTGATGCTTCTCATAATGATTTCAACTATAAATTTGAGACATTGAATGCATGCGTATATGTGTTGAGAGTCAACAATCATCGTCTTCTACTGTGAAGACAATATGACAACTCTCAGAGAAATCAGTTCAAAACCTCAAGGAATATCATGCCAATGCCATCACTCTAAAGAGTGGACATTTAGAAAATGCCAAGGATATTGAGGACAGTAAAGCTCAAGAAGAAGATGATTGCCTCATCAAAATCCTTGTTCTTTTCTAGTGATACTACTTATTTTTAGCCCCCACCTTACAAGCCCAAATTGCCTTTTCCTGGAAGGTTTAAGAAAGAAC